>JASANB010003580.1:0-28965 GCA_030248155.1 Sabatieria punctata
ATGCGATGTCAATCTAAGCTTTCGTCAGTGCACCCCGACGGTCCTCAAGATGCTCAGTAACCCGACTCTGACGGCTTATGGTTTAGGAATGGCAGGTAAACTGCAGGTCAAAGCGTGTAACACGAATAACTATCAAGCAAACTGGACAATGTCCACTGTCAATTCGTACCATGATCTGTATTCTAAGCTGATTATTAGCCCTATGTAGTATTGACTCATTGATTTTCGGACATTTGTCAATTGTACAAATAGTATCAGCAACAGGTGGGTTGGTCAATCAATCTCTGCTGATTTTTTTGGTAACACATAGCTCGGCGTTTCACTCTTGATCAATTATGGATAAATAAGGAATTATACATCAGTCCTTTGTAAAGCCGTGAGTTCGCTGGATATATTTCCTGTCCCTTCTGCTGCTGCTATTCGACATTCTGACATGTCCCATTCATCATTGATCATTTATTGTACTTGGATCTCCGTCTCCTGCTCGTAACAGGCAAGTCTTTGGACAGCTTGTGGGGCGGATTCGGTAGGTCAGACAGAAATAAACTTTGCAAGCTGAGGTGGAACAGCAAAGGCGAGCTGAAAATAACACAAAGCTTGAAAATCAATCTAGCATGACAGCCTTACAAAGACCACACGCGGTACTAATGGAGACAGCCCGCTAGCAGGTCACACCCGATTTAGGTATGAATTTGGCGCAAAAGTTTGAATGGTCGTATTTCTTGAAGGAGATGTCGTACAGTAAAAAATGGGTCATTTTCGGATGTAGCGAAGAAATTTATATCTAGTAGAACAGAGACAAAGCAATAATAGCGGCTCTAATCGACGCAGTCCGTTTTGAAGGACAAAACAGAGTGAGAGCTGTAAGTGCAGATTTGCCGCGAAACTTTGAACGGCCATATCTCGGGAAGCAGACCTCCTAGAGCAAAATTGAAGTCATTTTTGGAATCAGTGGGAAAAAGTACATCTGGTGAGCTGGTCAGAAATAAAATTTTGGGCCTGGATAAAAAAATGATTTTTTGAGCACCACCAAAATTGCACTTTTTTGTAGTAGTGATTTTCAACTGGCCATAACTCACGAACGGGAGGTCGTAGCGCAAAAATGAAGTTAGTTTTAAACTCAGCAGGCTAAAATAGGTCTAGCAAACTGCCCCATGACTCGGTTTAGGCTGGCCATCAAAAGATATGCTCACCAGGGGGGCATTGATTTTCGGAACTTTGGACTTGAATATCTCCCGATCCAGGCCGAGTCTAGCCAAACGGACTTTATATTTGACATCAGCGCCTCAAACTGCATCAGATAGACTACTTTAAAATTAATTTTGAGCAAAAAAATTATTTTCGGAAACCTTTGAGGGGGCCAAACACCCCCCGCATCACCCCTTCGATTTTGACCAATTTGTGTGGATTATGTTTGGCCAGTTATGAGCTAACTTTGAAGAATGTTCCAGGTGGCCCACGCTTCTGTGGCTGGAGTTATGGGCGAATATTCGCAAAAAATGGAGGGTGCATTTTTGTCATTTTTGGCACATTTCGAAAAATAACTCGCTAACCAGGTACGATACGGAAAAAGTTGAGTGGGGGATTTAAAGTATTTTGAAATAGCTATCGACTGGTGCGCATGCGAAAGCTGTCGGCTTAGAAATGCGCAAACGGCACACGTTTGAATTTGGGTCGTTAGAGGTCCAAAAATTGGCCAAAAAACGGCTGGCGAGCCAACTTTGAGGGGGTGTAGCTCCGGTTCTAGGGGGGTGTTTTTCTTCTAGTATGCACCGAAGGTCATCGTTCGTGGTCTAGTTTATGCTCATAAAATTTTAGACGGATCGGTGAGATGACCCTACTTGCCGTCCCTAAGCTGACTTTCTCGCGAAATGCATGTTAAGAACCCTCACCCCGACCCAAAAATACAAGTACTAGTAGTGGCCCCAGTACTAACTAACTGACTCAGAAATCACTATTTTTTAGCTTAAAATTCGCTTGAAAAGCCTTTGGAAACCGAATTTGGCGTTTCCACTGGTGATAAGAGGAATCGGCGCTGTTTCAAGCCATTTTGATAATTTTTGCTCGTTTTTAGCTCTAAAACGCTATTTGGCAGCTTAAAAGTGATTTTAGCCTCCTTACCGACAAAAACTTGCTCAAAACGAATTTCCAGACATTTTGGAGCATTTTGAAATTTTGGACCCCCTCTGGGCGAAACACCCCTTCGACCCCCACCTGAGGAAAAGTCCCTCCCCACGCCGACATAGACCTGTTACACAGACATGGGCCAACATTTCGGCTGAGGGGGAGGTAGAATTCTCAATTCCTGAGGGGGCTGAGGGGGTAGGAGCGCCCGAGGGGGCTGATTGGACTACTAGTCTACCTTTAACTGAGCAGGCGCATTCAGATGAGCATTGAGAGTTTCCAACTTTCCCTGTAATGTTTCTTCTGATTGTTCAAGCGCAAAGCCCAGTCTCTGACGGGACAATTGGACAGAGAGAACCTGTAATAATCAATGGATCACAGCCAAGGAGTCGGTGACCCACTCTAATAAACAACCTTCAGCAAGCGGTGGGTCAGCAAGTCGTGATTGGCTCTCTGTTGGGCGATTCTCGTGTCCAAATCGCACATCTTTCCTTCCAACGAATCGACTCGGTCGCCCAGTTCCTAATTTGCAGTACGATAGCAAAAGAATGGATACAGAGAGATCAATCCAGCACCGGCAGACACAACTAATTTCCAGCTCAACGGAAGATTTTGCTTAACCAATAAACTGAGATTTTTTGCCGTAAAATTGTGGGCTACTGCAGTTTATACGAAAGAAACTGTTGACCAATTTACAGAAGAAACGGTCAAGCAGAACAGAACGGATTGAGTTTACAGCAGACTTTCAAATTTTTCTAGTCAAGTCAGCAGAACAGAAGGATTGGTTTTTCTACCAGTGCAGAGAACCAGGAGAGTTGAGTTCTTTATCAGTACAACCAAACTATTTTTCTGTGCAGTTCACCTAAATCTAAATGGAAAACTTCTAAATGCTGTTTTGAGTTCAATGATCATTCATTCTGTAAAATTGACCTAGAGTTTCTTTTGTATAAACTGCAGTAGCCGACAAATTTACGGCAAAAAGTCTCCGGTTGTTGGATCGCAGCGGCGGTTGTGCAAAACCTTCCAATGAGCTAAAGAAAATTCTACCGATTCTGGACCCGTTCAAGTGATTTTTGTTAGAAACGGACTGAGACATATAAAAGAGAATTTATTTGTGCTGAAAGTCCAGAACATTATGTAAACGTAAGGAGGTCTGATCTTGGAGACCACATGCTGATGCCACCTTATCCCCTAAGTGGAACATCTAAAGTAGAAGGATCTGTTCCAGAGCCTACACACCTTGACATAGTTATCCTCAAGCTGTGTCTCTTGCAGTTGCATTTTCTGACGTTCTGCCAACTGCTCAAATCCTCGGATAGGCCAAGGTACCAGCTGAGAAGGGTCCGGGTTGTCTTTCTGTGCTTGGCGCCACACCAAGTAATCGATTCCTCAAAGAAGAGCAAAGCCACTGTTGTATCGTGTACCAAACCATAAATCAATCATACCATTTGGTGGAGTGTTTAGATAGTGAGATAGTTTAGATGAGTCAATGTCAGCAATGGGGAAAACCATCTCAACAGTCATTTTAGACTGCAGTTGTTGCTTTATGTTAGTCTGATTGAGGAAGAGATTCAGTTCACTGGCCGAAATGCGTCGCTGCCCACCTGTCACACTGCGCTCCACAGCATACACCACAACTTCACAACTGAAGACTGATGAAATGCAATTGAAAAGCTGTGCTTGAACAGACAAACCATTCATTGGGCAATGGTTTGACCGCTTCAACGTGGGTAGAAATGTTTGGCTTGTTGCCAAGAATTTCTCTCAGACCATCCACCACTAACTGTCTGCTGCTGGAAACTTGTTCAGCAGACCGCTTCAGTACCAATCCAACCAATCCCTCACTGTCTTTGTTTTGCTGCATTCGATTGTAACCGATTGCCTGCAACCACTCAGTCAGTCGCAAAGACAGACAGAGACAGACAATTACCTTAAACCGACAAAAAGGACCCTGATTAGTGAAGTCGACAGGCGGCTGACCAGCCAAGAAGAAGCCCTTGCCTACGCCACAAAAAGCTTGCAGCTGGTTCAGTTTGGCTATTATCTGGTCTCTGTCATCGTTGTACAAAGTCGGACTGCTCAGTGAGTGAACTGTGCGTTGGACTGCCTCTGCTATCTAGAGATGAGCACAATCGATAAGGGTCAACCTGTGAGCAACAGACCAACCGCATTTTGTGTGTTTTGTTGTTGTTGTTGTTGCTGCTGCTGCTGTTGTTGTTGGAGAGTGGGAAATGTGGTGGCGGTGGTGGTAGGTCTGTTGAAAGAGAAGGCAGGGTTGCTGACAGAAGCAGCAGGGGTGGCAAAAGCAAAGCCGGATGCTGGGGCAGAAGTGGCTGCAGGGGTTGAGAAGAGAGAAGTGCCTCCACCTCCAAACAAAGGCTGACTACTGGTGGCTGCTGCTCCTCCAAACAATGTACCTGTAACGCACGGCTCTTAATGAACTAAGCGTGAAGGAACGTTTTTGGTGAGTTACAGAATTACTGTTCTACTCCAAATTTGCTTGCTTAGCACCACCATTATGTGCAGTCCTCCGGAGAGGAGAACGGGGGGGGGCTGAGAGCTAAAAAGGCTAATTTGGGCTCAACACACAGCTAAAAATTGCTGTTTTGCAGGTAACTTATTTAAGTAATTTTTGTGTCTGAAATTGTACAAAATCAGCTTGAAAATTGTGCCCCAGATAAATCGACTCTGGAGGATTTCCAGTCTGGAGGCCGGGCCATACATGTGCATGGCCACCCAGATTCTTGGGTCCGATCGAATGGCAACTGAAGCAGAGTTCTGAATCGGAGTAAATCGCTGTTTTGCAGGCGATTTTGGCAATTTTTGTGTCTGAAATTGTAAAGAATCGCAAAAATTTGCTCAAAAAATTACTTGCCAGAAGAAAGCGGAATTACTGGGGAAAGAGGTCGGAAAAATCGTTTTGGGGTCGGGGATCCCCATCTAGGGGTCTGGCCTAAGTCGGGTGGTGGGGCAGATCGGTTTTGAAAAATCTGTAATATCCGAAAATCGGCATTCCCACAGCTCATGGCCACCGGCCGGCCGCAGCACGGCGCGCGCGTGCAGTAATTAATTAGCGGCCGGCCGCCTGCAGACCAAGCGCGCGCAGTTCAAACAGGGTAAGGCGTAAGGCCTTGACAGAGAATCAATGGGCAACTGGCCGCTTAGCAGTGGTGTGATAGCTGCAGAACCGGTTTAGTGACCCCGCCGAAAAGCAAAGGCAATGTTGCTTCTTGCCGCCCAGTTACTTTGTCATATAATTGTTTCAAACGGCCTGCCGTAACTTGTCTTCGATCATTTTTTCGGATGAGTGGAAGGCCTACCGGCGATTGTCTGCAGATAGGTTACATGCATGAGACCGTCAACCATCAAGAGAACTTTGTAGCTCCATTGACGTATGCCAATACACAAGCAATGGAGGCAGCTTGGGCCCCAGCTAAACGCGACATCCAGCACGCAAAGAAAGGAGTTGGTGTTCAGCTTGGAAAGCACCTAGCCGAACTGTGGTGGCGCTCGTTGCAGCGCTGTAAACCCGGTATTTATCGATGTGACGTGTTTGAAAGCTTCCTGGTTGCCATTTCAAATGCATACATGCAAACTGCTGTTGCGGTAGCTGTGCCAGTTGTATATTTGTTGTTATGTTGTTGAGTGCGCTTGCATTGTATTGTATAAATGTGGTGTCAGTAATGCCACTGCTAAGCGGCCAGTTGCCAATTGATTCTCTGTCAAGGCCGGGTTGGGTTCAGTTCGCCGAAATCACTTCGCCGAAAATCGGTTCGCCGAAGGTTCAGTTCGCCGAAGGTTCACTTCGCCGAAAATCAGTTCGCCGAATGATCGGTTCGCCGAATGATCGGTTCGCCGAAGATTCTACGAAAATAGGCCCCCAGTCTGAAAAGTACGCTTTTTTAAGCTGGTCTTCCAAAGCCTAATCCTAAACTTGACCCTAGCCCGAAACTAGAGCTTAAAGTTAGGGAAACTAGAGCTTAAAGTTAGGGCCTGTCGGCGATGGGGGCCCTATTTTTCTCATTCAGACTTAACCATCAGAGAGTGAACTGAAACGCGACGTTCCTGGCTGGCCACATAATTGTTTGTAGCAACTGTCTGAGAACCGTAGCTGACCACTGCCCGTTTTTTATTCCTAACGCAACCAGTGCTAGCGATAATAAGTCCAATAATATAAAAAACAATAGACTCTAATAGACAATAGACTCTAATAATAACTCTAATGTACACAAGCAAGCAGCCTTCACAGAAGCGACAATACAATACAATAATAACGGAAATGGCGTTCACGAATAGTACCACATTAGAGAAAGGCAATGAACACACAGTTAGCGAGACGAGAAACAGACTTAGTGCTTAGTACGAGAGGTTGTGGGCGATGCTTCTAAGATACGTCCACAACGTACACATGACCCTCATGGTGGAAGGTCAGACGCCCGCGCTTGGTTCTAATAATCGCATCAGCCATAGTTAAGGCACACAACGTCCGATTATTACAAGCAGAGTGATCTGGTCGACCAGGGTCATTTGTTGGGGAGGGGTAGTTATACCCTCGGATCATTTCAAACAACGGACACAAACAATTATGGCGGGCCAGGCCGGCCAGGAACGTCACCAGCGCCACCTAGGTTTCACTTCACTTTCTCTCAGCTTAAAAAAGCGTACTTTTCAGACTGGGGGCCTATTTTCCTAGAATCTTCGGCGAACCGATCATTCGGCGAACCGATCATTCGGCGAACCGATCATTCGGCGAAACTTTTTCGGCGAACCAATTTTCGGCGAAGTGATTTCGGCGAACTGATCGTATCCCGTCAAGGCCGTGCCCTGTTTGAACTACGCGCGCTTGGTCTGCAGGCGGCCGGCCGCTAATTAGCTGCTGCACGCGCGCGCCGTGCTGCGGCCGGCCGGTGGCCATGAGCTGTGGGAATGCCCCGAAAATCTAAGGTTTATTACAACGCACATGAACACTGGACCGGTTAGTAAAGAACCCACAAAGGGCCACATGCGAGGCAATCAACGGAGACGAACCCATACTATGTGTCTAAATCTAAATATCAAAATCCGAAAAGCTGACGATTTCGATCTAGAAATTCGTGTCCCTAGCTAAAAACAATACATGGGCCCCGGGGGCGTCTACCCACCCACCTGAAGCCGACTTTTCTTCCTGACCCCACCCACCAAATCGCCGCGACCCCCCAAACCGGCAGGCCCACCCCCAAATTTTCGGATTTTGTCTATCCCAACCTAACCCACATCTTCCGGCCCAGGTATGCTAAAAACTACCGGATAATCCGGTGACCTACCGGATAATCCGGTTACTGAGTAATAATAGTACCTAATAGTAGCGCTCGTATTGAGCACGGTTAGGTCGCAAGCGCGGCAGGCCAACTGGCAGTGTAGTTTAAACTGGCCACGCTCTGTGGCTGGTAATTGCAATCGATAGGCAAGCGCTGCTGAGCGCAAGATAACTGATCTGTCCTGGCCGATTCATAATAATTGGCCTTGGCCTGCAGGCTCTTCTCTTATAATTACAATCGATAGTCAGCGCATTGGCTATTTATTTGCAATGCAAACTACACATCATACATGTAACAGGGGGTCTGCCCCCCACCCGACTTAGGCCAGACCCCCCAAGACGATTTCGCCGACCCCCCCTCCGATTTTTCTGGTCCACATCGCATCGCACCTCTGTTCCCGTTCCTTGTCTGCCTCCTCCCACCAGTTCTACCTGCGCTGCAGCAACTGCCAGGAATGATGGGTTTCTGTGGGATCACTGTAGCGGTTTTGTTCCTTCTGACTTGAAAGAACTTCTACAATAGTTGTTGTCCGGTTTGAATTCAGGCGATGCCGTTGGACAAGAGGCCGGTGGCTACAATCCGCCTGCTTCTATGCAGCGCCTGCCTGGTTCTATGGATCTCAAACACCAACATTGCCAGGCTGCAACGTGTTCAGGACGCCGCGCTATGCGTGGTTACTGGGTGCCTCAAGATGTCTGGTAGTAGTCATCTGAGTGCTGAGACCCGTTTGTTTGTTTGTTTATGAGTTCCACTGTCCTTTCGGACAGCTCAGGACACCCCTCGCTCTTTTCAGAGCCCTTCAATGGGGTAGCCCTGTCTACAAACAACCCTCCCCTTGGCTGCCATTAGGTGCAACGGCAGCGCCGGTTCGGTTCCCATTTACCTACTGGCCATCACCGGCTTTCGGCGGTCTGGGTTGGGCTTTACGTCGACTAGTTCCAGTCGCTTCGACCGGTTTCGAACCCACAAACAACCGCTCTCACGGATGCCGGGGCCGCCGTGACACACGGGATAGCGTAAACTATCCATGGCCAAGACGCGACAAAAAAAAATTTGGAACGCTTCACGAATTTGCGTGTCATTGTGTGTCTTGTCCCGTGTCTTGCCTGCTGCCCTCCAGGGTAAGATGCTCTGCCAGCAAGCTTACATCAACTGTCGCCACCCTTCACACCCCAATTTTGCCATCTTTGAGGAGTCCCACCAGCGAACCATGTGGCATACCCTGCGAACCTACTTCCCTGGCCAGTCTAGTGCTCTGCTCAGTACTGAAGATATCAAGTGCCATCTAAAACAAGTCCACGCTGCCACAGCCAGAGAGGCAACTGCTAGAAACGGGGTTTTGAACGCCCCTCCACCTCCAGTCAGCAAAGATGAGTCTGTCCTAGTGCGGTCTGACCGGGTTGTGTTGGCTCAGCTGCGTGCTGGCCACTCATGGCTGCTGAACGCATACCGGCACCGCCTTGACCCTACTGTGCCTGAGACTTGTCCCACTGGTTGTGGGACAATCCACACTACTCATCATCTCTTCAACTGCCCTCGAAAACCCACCACCCTAGCTGTGGAGTCCTTGTGGCTCAGCCCCATGGAGGCCCTGAAGTGGCTGCGCAGCTGGCAGTAGAAACAACAACAAGAGGCCGGTGGCCAAACGGATAGGTTGCGTTTGTGCGCACTCTAGAAATAATACTAATAAGTGCTAATCAAATCGGTAAATGAGCACGTATGTATGTACCTAGCGGCAGTAGTAGGCAGTGCAAAAAACTGCAGACGAGCATTCGGCGCTTCAACATATGGGCTAGTATTTAACTGACAGTTTCTTTCTGCTGCAGCTTTTTCGACTGCCGCTCCCAACTGCGTTTGATGTGGTATGAACAGATCAGTTTCTGGGTGTTGCCTTCACCAAACACACTGGTCCACGCATTCCAGAAGACACGTGCATACATGTAACAGGGGGGTCTGCCCCCCACCCGACTTAGGCCAGACCCCCCGGATGGCCCCCCCCCGAGACGATTTCACCGACCCCCCCCCCTCCGATTTTTCTGGCAAGTAAATTTTCGAGCAAATTTTTGCAATTGTTTACACTTTCACACACAAAAATTGCCAAAATCGCCAGCAAAACAGCACTTTTTAGCTGTATTTCAGCCCAAATTAGCGATTTTTGGCGATTTTTAGGCCAAAAATTGCGTTTTTTCTCGATTTTTGAGCGTTTTTTAGTGCCCACCCCCCTCCCCCAAAATTTTGGCTCAGACCCCCCCCCGGCCGGCGCCAGACCCCCCCAACCCCCCCTCCCCCCAATCGGCGGATGACCTGTTACATGTATGGACACGTGTGTCATCCAAAAGCCAAGGAGACTGACTCTATTACAGCGAGGCAAAAGACCCAAATTAAACCTTACCAGCGCTTGTGTCCTTTATAACAACACCTCATCACATCGGAAACGCCTATGGTCCCGGAAAGCCTGTTGCACAAAGCATTCAGTTGTCTTGTTCCGGAGGTTTTACGCTCTGTAGCTCTGCATGCCGTCTGAGTAACAGCGGTGTACTGTAAACATCTGCACCAGGCCGATTGCCTCCGGGGGCCAATTAGCGCCAGTGACAGAGCGCGGCCAGTTTAAACTACCCTGCCAGTTGGCCTGCCGCGCTTGCGACCTAACCGTGCATCCTTCCTAATAATAGTAGTACCTTATTACACGGTTGATTGCATCTCTAGCAACACTGTATATATAAAGCGGATAAGCTAACAAAATAAATGAAGAGTGCTAACCGGCACTAGGAACGCTGGTGGTTGCAGTTTGTTGAGGGGCGAACAGAGATCCAGTGGTGGACGGACCGAACAAAGGTCTATTTTGACTGGCTCCACCTGCTCCACCAAATGGAGTTGTACTGGTGGTCGGTTTCTGACCGAAAAACGACATTCCACTCATGGGACTGCTGATCAACAGTGCTTTCTTTCAATATCTATTCACATTCACAAGGAAATAATGAAAGGCAAAACCTTTAAACCTTTTCTTTCCTTTTCTTGTTCTTATTTCCATCCCGGGCGGGCACGCCTACCCATGAAGCGCGCGGGGTGAGTGCCCAGCACAGGGAAAATGCGGCAGCGTGTTTTTTTAAATAACGGCAACTGCAATTTACGCTTGACGCTTCACGCACGTAGAGTGTTTGTTTTATTTTTGTTTTTAAATAAAAAGTAAGTGTAAAAAGAAATAAAGTGTGTGTGAAACTAGTTTAGTTATGTCTAACGCTACTGTTGTTGGTTGTGGTGCTCTCTGCCACCAATATGCCACTGTTTTGTTTGCTCGATTACCTTCCCACCTACTCCTGATTGTTTGAAGTTAAAGAAAGATTCTTCTCCTTCCCCCTGACCAATGAATATACCACTGCAGTCTTTTGAGTGAACAATGTGTTATTTCTTCCCTACGGCAACTTGCGTATTCTCCCACGGTCGAAGATAACTGTCCCCGATGTTGACAACCAGTTTCGCTGCCGAACGTTGCCAAAACTGTCGAAGAAAGAAGAAGGAAGAAGAATAAAGTTATGCGTTCGATTGCATCAGATCTGCGTATTACACGACTGAAGCGGGTGTGCATTTATTTTGTTTGGAGAGTTGCTATCATTTACTCTCAAGCTACTGCCTGAGCAGCAGGATCAACGTCTGCTAGCTGCAGCTGCAAGATCAGTCCGGCTCCATACCTACTCCCCTTTTCCACGCAGATCGATTTGATTGCCCGGGTCACCTGAGGCTTAAACCGCAAGCTGATCAGCGTTGCTGGAGGGCTAGCGAGGCACGGTTGAGACACAGACCAAAACGACAATGACATGACTCGAGTGTACGGACTTCACATGCCGGTGGAATAATTTGTACTTCCAGTTTGTTACTCACGTTATCCGTACATGTAACAGGTGGTCGGCCCCCCCCCCGTAACAGGGGGTCTGCCCCTCCCGAGACGATTTTGCCGACCCCCTCCGATTTTTCTGGCAAGTAATTTTTTTGGCAAAATTTCGCAATTTTTTACAATTTCAGACACAAAAATTTCAAAAATCGCCTGCAAAACAGCACTTTTTAGCTGTATTTCAGCCCAAAGCCAGGCCATTTTTAGCCAAAAAATTGTCATTTTTTCGATTTTTGAGCGTTTTTAGTGCTCAACCATCCTCCCAAAATTTTGGCTCAGACACACCGGCCGGCGCCATACCCCCCAACTCCGTCGCCCCTTCGGCGGATGACCAATTACATGTATGACGTTAACTTTAGCGAAGGATTCGTAATGCTACACCAATATGCGGTACGTATTTTGAGTTGTGGAACCGAAACTAAACCTGTTTTTTGACTGATTTTAATAAATTAAAAGCACCCAAATTAAGTGTTGTTGAATCATATTTGTTTGGTTCAGGGACCAGAAAGTAGAGAACAAATTGAGGAGCCAATCTCAGGCAATGAACTGGAATCACCGATTTGCACTTTTCTCTGAGAGCTCGCCAATCCGTCAAGATAGTAGACCCCATCCAGACGTTTTATGACGGCAGTGAAATGATCGGGTCGGTGCATAGTGATTGCAACCAATTCGTAGTGATTCTATCTGCTACCAATGTGACGCAGTCTGTCCGGTAGTCTGCGAAAGCAATCCTCTAATTTTCCCGCAGTTCCTATGTCCATCGGAAGCATCCACGGACCATGGGGTGTTTGAAGCTGGGAAAGGTTCGTAGGATCAGCCTCTCTTCTCTGTTCTTGAATTTGCTTGGCTCGCGTAAAGGCAAGGTAGACTCGACTCGCTCTCGCTGTGAAGTGCAGTAATTAACTCTGTAAGGACGCACCGGTTTGCATGTTCAATGCACAAGTTAGAATAGTACCCATCCATCAATAGATCGAGCTGATGCACCAGCTTTCGGGTTGCACGCTGCAGTGTAACGCTCACCACAAAACGGCAAGAATTCTTGATGACGATTGAACAAGCTCCTAATCTGACCTTCAAAACTGCGGCCTGGTTGTTCTCTACAGTATTAAAGTTACAGCAAGTTGAGAGCGCTTCAAATCTGCTAAACTTACTTTTCCAGGATCATTTCTTTTATTTCGGTAATTCGTTCCTGGCCAGCAGAAGACGGACAATCCGAGTATTGGCAGTAGGTGTGCTCACTTTAAGAGCCGTTGGTTCTCGTTTCCTTCTAAGTCTATTGTGCCCATACATGGGCCGAAAATGTCTGGAGGGTGTATGAAGACCTCGGGGGGTGGGGATCCTGAAAAAAAAGGTCAGAAAACGCCTATTTTGCCTTAAATAAGCGAAAATTTTCTCCCTTCGGGGGTGGGCGAGGGGGTATTCCCCCCATACCCCCGGCCCTTGTATGATTGTGCCAGAGGAAGAATCCAAGTTCTGCAACAATTTGCGAGTCGTTTTATACACCGACGTGACAATTTCTAAAATTACGTACGTACGTACGTACCTGCGATGCGTCATTGCACAACTGCTGGACAATAAACTGCTTCGCACCAACGGCATCTTTACGTTTCAAGAAGTGGATAAGTGTAAGCAGTGCTCGGTCTTTTTGGTCTTCTATTCCATTTCCGTTTTGGTTGGTGAGCAGATCGACGAAGTCAGGTCTGTCATGCAAATGACAGGACAGCGCCATTAGCACGTTGTCGGTGGTGCAGGTGTTTGCAAGCCCACGTCCACCCCATTTGATGAACACAGGGCCACTTTCCTCTGTTGATTTCTGCTGTGTCATACGGTCTGCCGTGCTCGACTGTTTTTGTCCGATCCGATCCGATGTGCGGGGGGGGCTTTTACAGCCCTACGCTCAGACCTTGCGATCCATTGCGCAACCCCCGTGTTTCGTCATCTCGGACGTTTCCCTTCTATCACTGCCAAGCCACTCTAGCCATGCTGTTGGGCGCCAGGTTACTAAGAGAGCGCCTGGCGCATTGACGTCATAGTGCTGACAGCGTCCACTGCCCGGCCGAAGAGGACTAAACCGGTCCCTGTGTCGTCTCAGCCAGCACTTGACGTCATTGCTCTTTCTCCAAGTTGGCATGCTGTAGGAGCGGCTTCGGTGCTATGGCAGATCCAGTTGGTTCCCATTTTACCTACTCGCTGTAACCAGCTTTCGGTGGCCTGGGTGGAGCGTTGTGCCGACGACCAACTCTTTGCAGCAAGAAACTTGCCACGCCGAGAGGATGAACCACTACAACCACTAGGGATGCAGCGGCCGCCGTGACTCAGAGGCAGCGAGCTACCCACTGAGCCACTGACGCGGCACTGTTTTTGTCGTTTGCTTCCTTCATCTCGACTTACATACCCGGCATGTTTGCGCTTCCGTGCAGTATGCGTTGGGGTGCAGGTTCCTTTTGCTGCCGTTTCTTACGAGTGGGGTCGGCCATCAAGCGAGGAACATGTCTGAGCTTTCGAGCTATGATTTCCGATTCAATCAGCCCCCTCAAGTCTTCCGTCGGAATCTGCTCATGACCGCTGTACGACTTGCAAGCGTAGGAATCGGTAGGTATTTATTCGGTAGATATCCAAAGAATCGGTAGGTATCTTTTCGGTATCGGTACGGTATACCGAATCAAGAGTAGTTGGTATGTAACTGTGGTTGTATACATCCAGGCCCGCCTCATTTTAAAAATATTCTTCTGCTTTACGTTTTCTTGCCCTACTTTCTGCGCTACGCGACACAAGGAAACGAAACCATTAACCATTTAGTGAGTTTTTGCAACTGTAGCGCGATGCGGAGGTTTCTGTCTTGTCAACTGTCAAATACGTTGAACTGATGATGCCAGTATACAGAATTAATTAACAGCATGTGTTGCTCTTCGGTCGCAGCTGAGCTCGTTCGAGTAACTAGATGTGTAGTCTTGGATCTGTTGGAGCAAATTTATTCTGGACTTCGAAATCGAAATGGTACATTAGCAAAAACGTTTGAAACAAACACATTATATTCCATGCAATTTACACTGTTTTAATTGCGCACTGTTTCAACGTTTAAGCGGTTAATTTAGAAAGGCAACGCACTGTCAACACTCGCTAAATCACTACATTTGCAACGCACCGTAGTTTTAGCCGCAAAAATACTCGGGGGCAATTTTAGTTGCATTTGTGTTGCACTTTTGCTGGGCACTGACGACGCGCCCCCATGAAGTCGGAAAGTTGTAAAAAGGAAAATATGAAAAATGGAAAACGCTTCCAAACAGTTTTGAAATTAAGAAAACATGCAACAGAACAACCAACATCACCGAATGCAAAAAATTTCCATATCGGTGGTAACGGCGGCAATTCGTCGACGTTCTCCGTCCGAACGTGAATATCCTCCTTCCGTTGCAGCATATGCAAAGAATGGTTAGAGGTCGACGTGGTTTTGTATCTGTGGTAGGTTATCTTAATTTCTCGAACGAACGCTAACTAACGCTAACTTACTACATATGACTCCTTTAATAGAAACGGATCGGACGTTCTGGAGAACATTGAGTACGTAACGACACCGTGTTTTCGCCTTGCGAGTGTTTACGTTGTCCGTTGGTTTAGGCAACTGATACAATAAGCGGAAGAGCGACATGAGAACCATCTAGAGATGGGAATGGAAATTAATTTACGTGACCCTCTCAAGATCCATCTATTCATCCATTTAATGGTGCTTGCTTTTACATAAGTTAAAGTGTTTTCTCTTTTTGGCCAACAGTGTAACTACATATTGACGCTGCCTTCAATTTAGAAATCGACTTCTGAGATGTATCCTCAAACAAAATAAGCCAATTTACAGTCATAAACCCGACTCCCAATCTATGTCAGCATAGATTTACGAGGCGAACATGTTATTCGTTGCTGGCAGTTTAACAAGTAGATGAATGGTTTAGCATCGTGGGATGGGAAGGCAAAGGGAGTCTGTGTGCAAGGCCACAGAATGCGAGTTCTTCAGCTTTAGCTTGCCAGGGATTGACTTGCACAAGGTAAGATTTTTTATATTTTGACTTATTGACTGAAACAATTTCGCGACGTTTCCAGCATGAGCTGTTGCGCTCATTTTCTTCATTTTGCCCTTAGTACTGCTTATGGTGTACTTGCGATTTTCCAACTTTCCTACTTTCGAGGAGACGATTTGTGACATAGGAAAACCCGCAAAATTTCGTGATTTAAACTACGGTTCCCAGGTGGGGTTCCGAATCTAAGAACCGTTTTTCCGTATCAGGCTGGCACTCCGAATTCGGCGGGGGTCTGAGGATCCCATTCCATATTAACAAGAGAAAATATGCGGAACCGTAATCTAGATTTTTCCCAGAAATACTAACTATTATTGTATTTATTTTCAAAACAAATATACAGATTTGCGCATAAAAAACCTATGTAGTGAAACAGTTATTTATTTATTATTTCCCCAGCCCAAACTACTACTAGTACAAACGCACTCTGTTCAGATTTCGTACCATAGACCGGCACCAAATATGGTACTGGCACCCATGGCCATCGGGAAGGGGTTACCATATACGTTGTTACTAGCCTCGGTACCGGTACCATAGACGGCGTTTAGTGCCTGACTAATAAACTGAGAATGACAGAAGTAACTAAAGTCCGCAAAACGGCTAGTCTCATGATGTCGGTTCGAACGGCCAACGTTTGGTTGTTTGGTGGTCCGCCTTTCGCACTAGGCAGCATTGCTTGCTAGTATGAGTTGCGGCGCCCTAACGTAGCAGAACACCGTTACCGATAGTTGAAGGACAGCGAAAAAGAGGCCTTCTAATTCTAAATTACGTAGTTGTCAAGGATGGCTTTTTAGAAGGGTTTCAATCAAAACATTTTTAGACAAATTACATATATCTCTCTTGTAGGTGTAAGTCTAGCGGAACTGAGACGGTCTGGAAACAGACACACTGCTTCATGTTATTGGCAGAGTTTACTACATGCAATGCAAGTATGTAGTGCGCCACCTTTTTGTATGCGTGTTGTGCAACGGAGCCATCAACTGTGGCTGCCAGATTATCTACGTATGTCTAGAGCGTGTGCAACCGATGGCTATATGCTGCTAAATTAGTACTGTGCTCCCAAATTTACCCTGGTCTTACCGTATAGTGCTGTTTATAGTACCCGGGTACTATATATGGCACCTACGAAATCTGCTCTATAAGAAACTAACAATTGTATGTGTAGTTCTTTGCTCAAATTACCGATTTGATGTAAAAAATAGGTAATGTACATACATCAGAACCTCTATAATTGCATTATCTACTGTTTTTCTTCATATAAACAAGGTTTACCACCAAAAGTACTGTATTTTTCGCACGTTTTGTATTTATAACAGCTCATTTCAGAATAAAAATCTGTCTCCATTCCATTTATAGTACCGCGGGTACTATAAATAGAGGGTACTGTAAACAGCACTATACGGTAGTAGTTCGATTGAATTGAATGTTTTACAGTTGCGCTTTTTGTGCTGCTGATGCTTTTCACTTCAACTACTACCTAGTAGTTAAGCATTTCCATGCCATTCCATTTCCATTAGTCATCACTGTCTAGTATTGGATTATCGTTTACCGTAAAACTTCTAATAATAGCGCTGCGCTATTATTTTTTTTCGTGATTGCTTTTGGATGCGCTAGTATTGGAGCGTGCACGTTAATTATTTCAACGCTACATTGGCCATTTTTTGGCACCAAACCTGCACAATATGTACCCAGTTGCCACGGTGATAAATCTTGAAAATTTTAGCCAACTCGATTAAGAACTGACCGAAAACGAATCGTCTGAGCCCCTTTTTCGAACTTTACTCAAACAATTCGTTTTCGGTCAGTTCTTTATCGATTTGGCTAAAATTTTGGATATTTTTTTGGCTTATACTGTATTGGCTTATCTATAAATGCTGCATTTTATTTATTCATTACTGTTAGCGAACTACGCTGTGGTGGCCTATAAAAAATAAAAATAGTGCCAAAGCAAGAATACTCAGTATATTTCACTTGCTGTAAGGGTGTTGCAGCATTTTTGAAGCTAGTGGTGCCTTGTTGACACGGCATCTTTTTGTGAGGCTGAGATTTCCGTGAAATGGCTGAAATATGCTCAGCGACAGGAGGTGATTTGACTAAATAGCAGTGGCGTATCCAGGATTTTGGAAAGGGGGAGTGTAAAATTTTGGAAGTGCCTGGTTGGGCCGCTGCCCAACCAGGGTAAGAAATTTAGCAAAATTTGCTTTCAAAAACGCGTTTAAAACACATTCCAGGCTTAAAATTAACAGAAATTACTAGTTTTAGTAGTTTAAGGTGGCCTGGTTGGGCTTCTGCCCGACCAGGGCGAGAAAATTTTGAAAATTTAGCCTTCAAAAACGCATTTAAAAGGCATTCTGAGCACAAAATAGACAGTTTTAGTACATAATTCATTAGTTTCTTGCACTGTATTTTTGACAGACTTTTTCTTCCTACCTCCACCGCAAAGGGGGTGTACACACCCTACACCCCTGGATACGCCACTGCTAAATAGTATTATGATTCCGTTCCTACAAAGCTCTAGTTCGATTTTGATATGCAAGCATGTTAGTCGTCAGCATTAATTAGTAAGAGCTCAGGTTTCCATAGAAGCAGCAATGCCTCTCCTGCTAATCACGCTCTAGACTATCTAGCTCTCCTGAATTATGGACCGAATCAAGCTAGCCCTATTATGTCTTTGCTTGTTTACTGTGCTCGCAGTTTACAGATTCGGCCTCTTCAATCAAACCACCGCTCTAAAATTAATTGCTCGCTTTTTAAAAGTGTCTAATAGCTCGTTTGGACGGGAGTTCTTGATCGGGCTAGAAGAGGTCAGTTTTGACCAGGAGCTGCAGTTGTACAAAATCGACGGAAAACCGGTGATCTGGGTGTTTTGGGACAAACCGCCGTTGCCTGATCATGTTAAGCTGGCCATAGCTAGTGTTTATTGCCATAATTGGCGAAATTTGCACACTCAATTGGTGCTGGAAAAGGATTTGGCCAAGTGGACCGGACCTTTGCATCCTGCTTATAAGTTTTTAATCCCTGCACACAAGGCAGACTATTTTAGAGCCAGAATTTTAGGTACAGTAGTTCTTAACGTTATTTGTGGCAAAAGCGTTTCCAGCTCTTTGAAAAAAGGTGGAAACTTTTGAAGATGCCCAACCCAACCAGGCCAAGAAATTTTGAAATATTGGTCTTGAAAACCGCTGTTAACAGCAGTGATGTGAAAGAAGGAGACAGAAATACTGAGACTTGAAAATACCGAGAATACCGAGAATTCCAAGAACGGTGTGCCAGAGATCAATTTACCATAGAATAATGTATTTTCAATTCTTCTCTACGGCTTACGGTTCAGTAAAGGCAACGCTTTAGCAGTTGAGTACAATTTAAATCTCCGAAAAAAATTGGATCACGAACCAAATAATTATGACACTGTCAAACAATGAGCTGTCAAACTTAGATATATCAATTGAAACAAACCAAGATTGTGAGATCTGAACCGTTTAAAAATAGTAAACGCCTTCAACCAAAACCCGTTTTGGAAAGTTTTTCACCATTTTTGCGTATTTTTTTAGTTTTACTCATAAATTTCATAAATCTGGTAGTCTCGGTATTCTCGATATTTGTATACCGAGATCTCGGTTACTTCACTATTTACTAAGAGGCATTTTCAGCGTAAAACAGATTCGTTCCTCATTCTTACATACTTTTTCTTCCTACATCCACCACAACCCTAAACCGTGGCTTGGCTATGCTATTGGCTTAGATAAAATTTCAGAGAAATATGGGGGAATTTATATGGATGCTGACACAATCGGGTTCCGCAGTCTTAACGATTTGGTGCAAAGATTGCGGATTTATGACTTGGTCAATATCGATTGGACGCCCTCGGATGATCAATTAGCCGTTGGGATAATTGGACCGATCAGAGCTAAGTACAAAGTTCCTGTTGAAGCCCACAGACTACTAAATGTGCAAATTTAGAACGTCATTAATGGCAAAATTCGTGCAAGGACAGAGAGAAGTTTTGGACAAGAAAATGGAAAAGCTACTAAAATACGCCCAAGGGCCAGAGGGTTCGTATCCACTAGGTTGGCCGGAATTATTGAGAAACATAATTCATCCATTAATCGACTCAGCAATGAATGGAAGCGCCGTATCTAAATTTCGATATTTCAAACTTGATGGAGTGAAAAGTTTCGGTCAACTCACAAGTTCAGCGTTTCTTCCTTCGACCCGATTGAACTCCACTCACACATTCACCTTACGGGTAGGACAGCGGATTTTGTCATGAATTTTACAGTAAAGGCCAAAAAATGGGCGGTTACTAAAATTCGCAGCTCGCAGCCATTCGCAGCTTCGCATCCCAGTCGCACCCGTTCGCATCCGCCGGGCGCCAACTCTAAAACATCGATGCGAAGATTTACTTGTTGATAAAATTGCGCGAAAATAGAATCAGAAATGTCGGATTACGTTACGAGACAGCAAAACGTAGAGTTGTGAGGGCATAGTATGTGTGATGGTGCGAGCGGAGCAGATGAATGACATTTGGGTAACGCGTTTGGGTATGCAATGCTGCAGAAACCGAGGAAGGAAGCCTGGCAGTGTATTGTTTTTACCCCTAACATTTTAGGGGAAAAGCAATTATTATTATTAACTGAAACTGGCAAATTTTGGGCCTAAAATTTCGCATTAAATCGAACTAGGGATGCGCTCGGGGCGGAATTTTCGGCCCGGCCCGCTTTTTTTCGTTAAAATAATCGGCTGAGTCCAAATCATTGTTGTTGTTGTTGTAATTTTTCGTCCTTTCGGTCTAGGAGTAGCCAACTGCTATAGAGAAGGAAGAGACACAACGTCCGACAGCCAAATTTAGCACTTTTCGGCTTTTTTTCTTAGGTTTTCCTTACTGAAACTCAGTTTTGATCTTTAACTGATATATACTTTATTTTTTTAGCAAAATCAAAGCGAAATGAGGTCGAAAATTTGTTAATTTGTCAGAATATTAGAGAATAACCTTAAAAGAACACAATTATATTGAACTATACTGAAATCGCAAGAAAATAAACAAAAATGCTCTGTATTGTAACACAATTTTTAGAAATTTAGACTGCCCGCCCGGGCCGAACTGCCGGGCCCGTGCGCATCTCTAAATCGAACCGTCAACCCGGCAACCCAGCGCAGTACCAATGTACGTGTCTTTGCATGCTGCAAGTCTGAGCATATTTAATGCTCAAATTTACAGAACACACACACACTAATGAAAGCAAAGATACGATCACAGAAGTGACTTTTACCATGATAAAAGCTTGCTAACGTAGAAAGAAAGAAACGACTAACAAAAATGAGTTTGCAAAATGAAGAGACCGAATCAGAATGCAGGAAGAGAGTACAGAGTAGCTCACAGATCGGCAGCAACTGTTCATTCAGATGCCTGCAGTGCACTTCGTTGATTTTATTGAAAAGATTCGGCGGGATCCGGGGGGCCTCCGGGGCATCTCTGCATACCCTTCGGGGTCAATGTAGAGTGGACTATAAATACGGCCCCAGGTCGACCCTGGCTGGTCCCCAAATGGTAACACCTTTCCCGGGAACGCAGCTGGTTCCTGTTAGCTGCAGTTTCCTGGGTAGATACAACAACAACAACAACAACAACCACCACCCACCTGACGGAAAACCCCCTACCCCCACGCCGGCCGTGACCCTCTATAAATAGGACGTTTCATAAACTTTTGCCGGTTTTTGCTTAGTTTGATACCTATTTACAGTCCAGTAGTGTCATATTTTAGTTGTATCATAGCATTGAACAACATCCGAATTTTTATGGTCGACCTCCCCTATAATCAGGACACCTCAGTAAATGGGACGCTTTCAAGGTCACCGTGAGTGTGCCATTTATGGAGGTTCTACATATTAGTACCTTCTTCGACTATGTTGAAGCTAGCGTCAACAGTCGATTGCTTAGACTGTGATCGTGGAGAACCACGTTGCACTTGTTGACGTGACCGCCTCATCTTTTATTTAATGCAAAGACTTTGTACACATCAAATATACATCAACAGCCTCTCTGCTGGAAACCCAAGAGGAAAACCGAAAAAGAGGTCGGAAAACTTTTTCTATTTACTTCTTTTTTCTTCGCATCGATGTTTTAGAGTTGGCGCCCGGCGAATGCGAACGGGTGCGACTGGGATGCGAAGCTGCGAATGGCTGCGAGCTGCGAATTTTAGTAACCGCCCAAAAAATGTCCCCCCCCCTGTTTCGACCTTTATTCAAACGGTTCCGTCTTGGTCATTTTTTTATCAATTTCGCTCAAATTTTGAGGATTTATTACCGACATGGTTGACTATTTGCTATACGAGTTTGTTGCAAAAATTTTAGGTGCGTATGAAAAAGTGAAAAACATAGCGGTCTAGGGAAATTCAAATTTTTTTGCGCGTAATTGCTTTGAGTTTGGGTTTGATACTTGTAGGATGATTGTATTGACAATTGGTCATAACATGTTCAGACGGCAACCCCCTGCCTCAGGCCATGAGCACTGAAATTGGGGGATTTTCTATCATATTTTTGAATTTACGTAAGTATAGTCCCTTTTGAGCTACAGGAGTGCCAACTATGCATGTCATGGCCATCGCCAATTCCTGCAAGTTTCAAAGTCATACTCTTTGAATTACCCAACCAAACAAATCAAATTAGAATTTCCGTGCACCACGCTGATTCTTAGTTTTCGGTTCATAAAGCCACCAAAAGGCGGAATTTTTGCAGCAAGCTTGTACAACCTATGCCCAGTTGTTTTGTTAATAAAACCTGAAAATTTGAGCAACGTCGACAAAGAAATGACCGAGAACGAAAACTGTTTGATTGAATAAAGGCCGAAAAAGGGTGGACATTTTTCGCCCATGCTGTATTTTCCATAGTTTACTCTTTTTTCGCCAATTTTACTGTTTTTGCGCATTTTACATACTTTATACTTGCATCTTTCTCAGCGGATTTCGAAATACTTGCAGACTTTGCATATTTTTGAGCAGGCCACTAGATTTTGTTTGACTTGTCAGTGACGGATTTGTTTTTAGGACACACAACTTCTGATGTACCACAACAGTGCTATGGACGAATCTGTGAAGAGAATGTCGATACCGACGTTGCTCAAATCGGACATCTTGCTCGCTGCGTTATTCAGATTTTCGTTCGGCCGTTGCAAAAGCGGGACCTATGGAAAACTAAAGCAGAAAATAATGCTCGGGGGCGACCGACTGAACGAGACTCTCTTGGAATGGATAGAGACGTTGGTGCAGGCGATTCTGTAGACTGAATGCGCAATCGTTTATTTGCGTCTACACCCGATCAACTAAGAACTAATCGGACACATCACAAATGTTCCATACAAGACAGACGGAGAAATTTGCATATGTCATGTAAATGCGACCCATTGCAGTGCAGAATATACAGATAGACACAGTGAGCTCTGAGATTGAATGCCCTCTAGGACTAGTTTCTACCTGTTTCGTTGCATATGCATCCTGTCAGACCCTCAGATTCCATACGCAAACGAAACAAACTACCAGCTACAGTAGACGGTGCGGTGCGAATTTATTTTTCGCGCCGGAAGAACAGACAGCTGCTGATGGTGACCACTGCGCCGATCATTGCCACCGCTACGATGAGAAGCACGGAGAAGGAGAAGGACGACATGCACACTCCCTCTTGTTGACCGATTCTGATTGGGGTGTGCAGGAAGTGAGGTGCCGGGGCGCGGTGAGTCAGCTGCTTGGGCAGGGCCTTCACCTTAAAACAGACACATTCACCATTAATTTGAAAATATGCAAAAACTGCAAACTTTGGAAAAAATTGTAAAAACATGTAAAATTTTGAAAAAATTGGAAAAACCTGCAAAATTTGCAAAAATCTGCAAAATGTTCAGACACGATTCAAACAGCTGATTTGGAATGGTTTCGACTAAAAACCAAAAGAAACGTACATTATCATCGATGTCCAAAGTGTTGAGGTTGGTGCGGACGTCGGTGATGCCGGCGGCCTCCAAGAACTGTTGAGTGGCTCGGGCTCGGCGTCTGCGTCCGCCACCGCGGCCTGGAGGTTCGGGGCATTCAGGTCGTGGGCACTGCTCATTGGGCTCCTAGAACGGTCAGCATTCTTTTGGACACCATCGTTGAAGGTCTAGAGTATTGTACCTTGACAACAATTCTGATCTGGCACTGGAAGAACAGTTGGGGTCTGTCGGCATATTTGAAGACGTGAGCCTCCACGCCGCCCTCCAAATCTGTCGGGTACTCGAGATTGTTGAGCAGGTATTTGTCCAAGGCGCAACCTTCCTCGTTCAACAAGTTAACGACATCACCGTTTCCGTCATCGACGAAGCACGAGTAGACCCACATGCAGAAAGTGTCAACTGAAAGGATTTTTAAATAAAATTTGTAAAAATATGCAATTGCGAGAAAACTTGCAAACCTACCAGTTTCGGTGTCGCAAGTCCACTTGTGGTAGACCTGTTGTCCGATGATGGCATACTGCACTGGCTCGCCGTTCGGTCCGCCATCCAAGATCTCGTAGCGGCAGATGGGCATAGGCACCACCTGGGTTTGGAAGCCAGTTGTGATCATGCTGAATCGGAGAGAGTGGAAAATTTGCATAAAGCGAGCAGTGCAGGCATCTTTACCTGACTTCGATGTCGGTGCTGACGGTCTTGTCGGCTTCCATGTAGAAGCACTGGATGGTGTAGGCGCGGTCGACCTTGGTTATGAATTGAGGGTGGAAGGAGATGACCACAGTGACGCTGACGAACACTCCCTTGGGGTTCAGCGACCGGGTGCGGGCCACGTTGCAGCCGCTGTCGAAAGGCAGACTGATTCCGGCCACCTGACGACCGCCCTCGTCGTTGCGGCAGGCGTCATTGCTGTACAGGTTCTAAACGAGCTTCGAATAGTTTGAAAGGATAGATTGGCTGCGGTTTGAACATTACACAAAACTTATTGAAATGGTTTGCAGCTGTTTGTTGAAA
This sequence comes from Sabatieria punctata, assembly GCA_030248155.1. NCBI lineage: Eukaryota > Metazoa > Nematoda > Chromadorea > Araeolaimida > Comesomatidae > Sabatieria > Sabatieria punctata. The sequence continues at coordinate 24,367 of JASANB010003580.1, forward strand.
TGGCTTAGCGAAGAAACGCGTTTGGAATGGTTTAATCAATGTTAAAATCTAGATTGGAATAGTTTAGAGTGTGTGTGCTATATTACCTTGAATGGTTTAATTAATTGTAAAATGATTGTTTACAAATTTTTATTGATTAAAATAAGAGTGGTGAAAGACGCTGTGGTGGCAGAATAGGTAAAAAAGAGTAGCTTTACCTTCACGTAGACGTGTCCCTCGAAGTTGTTCTGTGTGTTGAAGTTAATGGTGATTGAGGTAGGTCCGCACTCGATCTCTGGATCTCCCTCAACGCCGTTGTCGATCGGGATGGCAGCGGCCAGAGCCACCAGCGAGGCGAGAGCCAGAAACTTCAGCATCGTTCGAGGCGCACGGCAGGCAGATTGAAGAGGACTTGGGATGCCGAAAGAGCGATGGGTCGGCTTTAAATACGGATCGGAAGAGACCGACCTGACCTTAGGACGACCCAGATTTGTGGGGTCGCCGAATTTATTGACCTACGACCTGTCTATCGGGCTCCGATCGCTCCCGATTACGGCCTTAAAAACGATTTGCGCACCGATTAAAAAAGTGCCCGAGTAATGTGCCAGTTTAAGGAAATTAGAACAAACGTATTAGACACTGACGTGCCTGCACACTAGTTACAATCGGCTTTGTAAAGTTCATCTGCAGTAATTATGAGAGCTTTCTTAGTGTATGATTTGTTTGTTTTGATTATACCTGTCTCTTCAAGTTGCTTCCGTATAGTGCATGTGATGGGTACTGTTTCCCAGTTAACACAAGCAAACTTTATACACTACATATGAGTTTTAGTCTGACTAATGTTTGCAAGCTTTTCAAAGAATATTGTCTCAAAGCGACAGTATTCTTATTGCAAACAAGTACAAAGCGTGGATAGCAGTGCGCGTGGGAGCGCTATTATTAGAAGGGCGCTACTATTAGAGCGTGCGCGTTTATATTTTCGGCTGTCCGTAAAGGCGCTACTATTGGAGCGTGCGCTTTTATTAGAAGTTTTAGTGTTAATCTACATACAGACCCAGACATTACACGCATTCTTGGCCTGTGTACTTCACTAGAGCGCATACGTGGCAATCCCAAAACTAACTTACCACCGAAACAATAGAAACGTTTAGTGAAGGCCAAAAAACCGATGGGAGACTTTAGATCCATACTGCAGTTGTTGTTGTTGTAACTTTTTGCCCTTTCGGACTAGGAGCAGCCAACTGCTACAGAGCAGAAAAAGACACAAGATCCGACAGTCCTTAGCAACAACCCTCCCCTTTTTCTGTCAGTGTGTGCAAGACAGTGCCGGTTTGGTCCCCATTGATCTACTTGCCATTGGTGACTTTCGACGGCGTGGGTTGGGCTTTGTGTCGATTACTTCCCATCGCCTCGACAGAATTTGAACCGACAAACACACCGCTTCCACGGGTGCTGGGGCCGCCCTGACACACCGGATAGCGTAAACCAGTGGCGTATCCAGGGGGTGTAGGGTGTGTACACCCCCCTTTGCGGTGGAGGTAGGAAGAAAAAGTCTGTCAAAAATATAAGAAACTGATGAATTATGTACTAAAACTGTCTATTTTGTGCTCATAATGCCTTCTAAATGCGTTTTTGAAGGCCAAATTTTCAAAATTTTCTCGCCCTGGTCGGGCAGAAGCCCAACTAGGCCACCTTAAACTACTAAAACTAGTAATTTCTGTTAATTTTAAGCCTGGAATGTGTTTTAAACGCGTTTTTGAAAGCAAATTTTGCTAAATTTCTTACCCTGGTTGGGCAGCGGCCCAACCAGGCACTTCCAAAATTTTACACTCCCCCTTTCCAAAATCCTGGATACGTCACTGCTATTTAGTCAAATCACCTCCTGTTATACACATACACATACACATTGAAAATTCCGATACACATTACCATACACAAACAGTACTCAAAATGTGTATTTTTGTGTATGTGTATTTGATCAGCAAAAGTCGATAAAATTTCGAACAGAAACGTAAAATTTCTATGTTTTTGCTGCAGTAGAAAGCCTTTAAATGGCCTAAGTAACTCGACTTCGAAGCTATCCAAGGTTTCAAGCAGCAGACATTGAGAGATTTGATTTTCCTAGCATACAACAGTACATGTTAGCGATTTTTAGCCGAAAATTACAATTTTTTAGCCTTATTTCAGTATAGTACAAGCTCCCTCCCCTAAAATTTGGGTCATACATGTAACGGGGCTGTCAGGGTGGTCTGCCCCCGCCCGATTTAGGCCACCTCCCGTATGGGGATCCCCGAGACGATTTTCCCGACCCCCTCCGATTTTCTGATCCAATTCGATTTCCAGTTTTCATGTGTCAAAAGTACTCGTGGGCATAACCGAAAGCTCTTCCTGAAACGTACAAATCTGGAACTGAGAAAGAATTTCTTTGCAAATAGGGTTGTACCCGTTTGGAATGAACTTCCAACTTCTGCAGTAAATGCGCGCACGGTGTCAAGTTTCAAAGCTAAGGTCCAATTATTGGACTTGACGAAATTTAATAGGGGTCGGGCACTAGCCGGTCGAACGGCCCAGCCGTCCCCTTGATCTGCCGTTTATTTTTCTGTTCGGACTTAGTGAATAAATCTAATATAATCTAATCTGGAAGTAAATTTTTTAGCAAATTTTTGCGATTTTTTGCAATTTTAGACACAAAAATTGCTAAAATCGCCTGTAAAACAGCGTTTTTTAGCTGTATTTGAGCCCAAATTAGCGGTTTTTGAAAGTTTTTTGCCGAAAAATTACGACTTTTTGCAATTTTTGAGCATTTTGAGTGTCCAACTCTCTCCCTAGAATTTGCACTGAGACCCGGACCCTCTCCTTCCCCTTCGGCGAATGACCTTTTGCATGTATGCATATAATACATATAATATGCGTTAAAAATTTCGATGTTTTCTCACTGTATCTAGAAGAGACTAAGAATAGTGACGCTTATCTATGAAAGCTGAATGTTGATGCATTAGTTGCCTAGCAAACAGATAATGTAGCTATCCGTTTGCTTTCCTTATTAGATCCATCTAAACAACTACGTATCTAATAGTTGTCAGTCAGCTATGGTAAGTTCGCGCTCTAAACAACAATCTTAAAACAATCCTATAATTCGTCTTGCAAACCTTGAAAATGTTAGCTTTTCCGTTTACAGGGATAGGAAAACGGAATTACTTCAGTAGCAGTCTTGTTGCAATTTCAGACGACAAACACCACCACCAAACTGCCTCCAAGCAGCGAGAAAGCAGTGTTCAGCTATGTGCTGTACGGAGTAGAGGGTCTGGTGCTGATAATCAGCAATGGTCTCATAGTCTGCACCGTACTGCGTCAGCAGGTTCTGCGGGCCAAGAAAGAATACCTCATAGTGACCGCGTTAGCCACGGCCGACTTGATCAACTCAGTGGGGTATCTAGGTGCCGGCATCTACAGGGTAAACCTGATCCTATCCGGACAGGACAGAGTCTATGTCTCAGTCTGGCACTGCATGAGCACGGTGCACAACCTTTTCTGGACCTTTGGTGAACTGTTTTGTAGTTGCATGTTGTCCTGCATCTCGCTGGACCGTCTGATTTCAGTTAGCTTTCCGTTGCAGTATTACGGCTTTGATCGACTCTACGCTTTAGTTATAGTGGCTGTTTATGTAGTTCCTTCGTTTGTATTGGCTGCTGCATTGGTGGTTACTAGTTTCCAGGCCCCTGACCTTCTAGACCAGCCTGCAATTTGTTTTCAAGGTGCAGCTTACGATCATCCACAGATAGAAACCATCTATTGGTTCTGTCGTAGATGGTTGAATCGCAGCAGCATTATCATCTTTCTACTCGCTATCATAGTGTACCGGCGGCGGATGAACAAAATCCAACCCATGATGTCGAGCAAAGATGTCAATCACCAAAAACAGCAACGCCGATTTTTGGTCACTCTAGGTCTGAGCACGCTCTGCACCTCCATTTTCTATGTGGGGGCTTCGGAGGCTCTGTCTTATTCTTTAACCACCAGCAAGAAAACCTTCTTTTACCTGTTCGCCCCCTACGCCGATTTGGTTAAGAACCCTGAACCCTTTTGCTAATGTCTTTCTGTTCACCGGCAGACACAAAGATATCCGGCTGGGCATGAAGTTTATGTTTGCGTGTAAGACTCTGACACCAGCTGCACTGGTTACACAAATGCCCGCTGCTAACAGATTGACCACTGGTAAGAAGGATGAAGGTGGTGTACAGATGGACGCTCCGAAACCGGAACAAGTCGAAGATTTGGAAGAGATTCAGTGATTGATTGGCATGTTGTTCTGCTGTGAAGTACAGGGTGACTCGTGGCGTGGCGTCGCTGTCTGTGATCGTTTTAGTTGTATTCCGTTTCCATTATGGCGTTGGGTATTATTGGGTTTTTTATACCCCAATCCAATACCCAATACTAATTAGGACCTATAAAAATCGAAAAAATCGCTGTTGAACTGAAAAACTGACCTGAAAAAATCGATACGATTGACCGATGATTAGGTATAGAAAACCGTTTTTGCGTTAATAAATTAAGGTTAAGAATGTCTTATACTGTCCGCTTTTCTAAGTAGTACACTAGTAATTACTGCAATTTCTCTGT
>JASANB010003581.1:0-93455 GCA_030248155.1 Sabatieria punctata
CGTCACAACTGCTGTACAGAATTGACTGTACAAGCTCAGTAAGTTTTCTTACACTATTACTTCTACTGCTACTTCTACACTACAACAGTTTTTTCACCAGTCCTCTTCCTCCTCCGCCTGCTCCTCCAGCTCCGCCGCCTCCTCCTAATCCTGGTCCTCCACCTCTGTCTGCTCCTCCGGCTCCGTCTCCTCCTCCTTCCACTTCCCACAGTGCTCTTCCATCACGGCAATACCGGCAGCATTGCAAATCCATAAGCCAGTAATGCCGAGGATGTACTGGGCACTGTTTCATCACTCGGCTGTCTGTAAGATTGCAAAAAGTAAAAAAAAATTATTTAGTGAACCGAACTTGAACGTAGTGGGGGTTGCCACTCTGGCACAAGTCAGACACACCACCAGTGTTCTCTCTCTATGGCAGTTGCACTCCATAGTAGCGCTCAGTCAACTCGGACTTGTTTGTAGTAGTACTGATAAGCAATAGGTTAAATACGCAAAAGATAAGCTGTATCAGCGGATCTGATGTGCAGAAGTAGAGAAAAGTCTCGGAAAATCTTGTTAAACACCGCCTGCAAAGAAACGTGCACGATTTTTCATTTCAATTTTTGAGCATGCCCTTGTGGGGTTTCCATCACTGGAGCAGTGGTTTTGCTCAAACTTTTAGTGTACTCCAATTAAATAACCTTTCAAACCAATATTTATAAAAACCTGGTAAACATAGAGATTTAGCAAATAACTAGTTTACTCCAACTCCACTTTCCGAAGCATACTTGTTGGTTCCATGCTGGAACGAAATTCGCTCAGCCGGTCGGCACGTCGGCAGTGGGGGCACTCCCTGAAGTCCATTACGTGCACCCTATTTAGGTGCACCGGGCACTGTTGGTGAATGTGCCCCTCTGAAAATAACAAGTTCGCATTAAATTATTTATGACACAATAATGTATATGTACATACCTATCGAAATAATCCGCCAACATCGTCTACAATAGACGACGCCCCTTGGACTATTGCAGATGCAGCCGTTGTCGGCCATTGGTACCAACTTTCATGGTAGCGTAATCGGCCGACTTGTCCAGCACCGCCTGGGCGGCAATGGCAATGTGACGCTCTTGGTAGTTTAGAATTTAGAATGAGACCAACGAGAGCATCGGCCCGATTGCCTAGGCTTGGAGGCTTTTGAATTGTTCGAGCGCGTTGTTTTATTAGTAATCAAACACTAGAATAGTTATAAGTTTATTCAAACTCACCAACCCGTCGTCGCAACCGCACGAGATGCAGTTGGGAGACCAGACTATATGAAACTCAAATTACACGCCAATCGAAAGGGTGTAAGTGCAATCCGCCTACCGGTGCTTTCCGCCTACTCAGTAAAGAGGTGCTATCCGCCAACTAGTGTTGTTTAATACCGGATTTTTCAAATGCGTATGCGTATGTGTATACGCATTGCAAAAACCAATGCGTATTTTGCGTATGCGTAATGCGTAATCTCAGAAACAATAAGAAATTTCACTGAACTGCTTGTTTGTCTCTTCTACAGTGTGTTCTTTAGGTATCCAACTTTATAATCAAATTACTGCCTTGAAATGAATTGCAACGCAATTTTTAAGCAAATTTTGGCGATTTTTTACAATTTCAGACACAAAAATTGCTAAAATCGCCTGAAAAACAGCACTGTTAGCTACAGTACATTTGAGCCCAAATTCAAAGGAAATCCAAAGGTGCTGGGTTCGATTCCCAGTTACGCCCTTGCACATGCCTAACTATTTCATTTTTTTCAATTTAGCGATTTTTGACGATTTTTAGCCGAAATATTGTGATTTTTTAGCTTTCTTAGTGCCCAACCCCTCCCAAGAATTTGGGCTCAGAACCCTCCGGCCAGCTCCAGACCCACAACCCCCCATTCGGAAGATGGCCTGTTACATGTATGGTATGTACAGTACGTATGTTTTCAACAGGCAAGAGATTTTATGCGCTTTCCTACAAAAAAATTAGTCGAATGTTTATTTCCTGAAGAAGTCTAGTAGCAATCAAACTTATAATAAACATACGCAGTGGAAGCACAAACAGATAGCCTGCCCATGCACTGAGGTCACCGAAAACCATGGAAACTATAAATTCAAGGTTTTTTGTCGCACATTTCCTTTCCTATTAAAACATAGCCTCTTTAAATATTGGCAAGCCCAACTTAGTTAAAGCTTCAAATGCCTCACAAAATTTCTGGTGGCCTCACCTCACACAAAAAAACCATGAAGAATGACCATTTGGTTGGTAACAATCTGAACTAAATTTTTGCAAGACATTCGAAAATGTAGCTATTTTTCAGACCCAATACGCATTACGCAAACTTTTGGCAGAATGCGTAATAATATTGCGTAATGAAATTCAAATGCGTATGCGTATGCGTATGCGTATACGCATTCTGAAATGCAATGCGTACTTTGCGTAATGCGTATACGCATGCAACAGTACCGCCAACCACTAAGGTGCCTTGCGCCTACTTTTCTGTGCGATTCGCCTACTCGGGTATGCAGGCGCAGTGCGCAATTAGCCTAAATATGACCAAGAGGGCTGCCTGGGGATAGGATAGGATAGGATTAGTTCATGATATGGCTGTTGTTTTATAACTTATTTTCTTGCCGCTCGCTTGCTGTTTTACGGTGTAGAGCTTTGATGGCATAAAAGTTGAAGTTGAAAGTTGACACCTCCCCTACGCAGGTCAAATTTGAGTGACATGTAACAGTGACTTCTAAATAAGACAAAGAGGGAAAGTAAGAGTGGCTGAGAGGCCCGGCCGGCCGCCCAATAAAAAAGTTAAAAAGGCGACCGCGCAGGTTTCTTTTCTGGTCACTCTGATAAGAATGGAGGCGGCTGACTTTGGATCGGCCGAGTTCGGCAAATCCAAAATGGATACTAAATGTTTGAAATTTGTTAGTCGTGTGCATGAAAACCGTGTTTACCGGTTTCAACTGCGATGTCGAAAGGCGAATGGATCCCAGTACTGGGTGTGCGGTCACCGCCGACAGCTCAAAGAAAAGGAATATCGAAACGCCGCTGTGAGTTCAATTTGTATTCATACTGTATCATAAAATCAAAACCTATATAATTTCTACGCGCCAGCTGCTTTGTCAACCATCTGAACGAACGAATCGCTCGCTACTTGGACCATTTGAGCTACTGTCTTGGAGTGGATAAGCACTTTGGCATGGCCAATGAGCAGATGATTTTTGATGATCCCTGGTTTTTGTTCTCAGAATTGACTGATTGATGTTCATTATTTCGTTGTGCTATACGTAGTATTATTTGTTGTGTAGAGCGCTAATAGAAAGGATAACTATGAGTTCTCTATTAATTACCTTGGCGGCGGACAGCACTTGCTTGAGTAGGCGGATAGCACCTGATAGTGGGCGGATAGCACCTAATTAGTCGGCGCACTAGGCTGGCCACTAATTGGGGTCAAATAGTGGGCGGATAGCACCTCAACCATTGAAAGGACCAGAAGGCCATTGTACATTGGCCTAATAATGGCTCGTGAGAAGACAGAATAATAGGGCCCAGACGATTAAACCAATTTAGAACCAAAAAGAAGTGGCCTCCCGACACTAAAACTGTAAGTTAATGGGTTAGGAATGAAACAAAATAAGGACGCTATGTAACAGAAAACACGACTGGTACGTATACAGTCTGTATACGTATGTACGTATACGTATACATATGCAGAACAATTACGGAAATCATAAAGTGCAAAACACCATAGGCCAGTCTCTATACAAAATTCGTTAACAAGTTACTGTAGGTGTATCGATCAGAGCTTTAGTCCATGCGTTAGGTGCAGTGATCGTCCTCTACTTCGTAAATTATCGAGATTTTGTCCTTTAGGGCTCAGTGCACAATCGATATTACACATATAAGTAGTACATATCATAGGATTAGCACAAAAAATTCTAGAAATATCAACATGGGCAAGACTTAAAGTAGTAAACAAGCAATCGGTTTCATATGTTATTATGAAAGGAGAATACATAATAGTTGAAGGAACTGAATAATTAATTGTAAGTGCAATAACTAAAACGTTTGTTAGCTAAACGAAATTGATTGGGTTATTGATGTTAGTGGTGATTCAGGAATAGCCAGGACCGGGTTTTGACAAGATCTATGCAGGTAGCATTTTACCTGTAACGAGAAAGCATTGTACAAGCCGGTTAATTCAATCACCGTAACGGCAGCTCTTTGCGGAGCACTGACAACGTTTTTGGCACATCACGACAGCGTAATAATGGTAATTCCGATGGCCAGGTGCCGGTATGGGGCCGACCTGAAAATGGGCCCAATTGTAAAGTAAAATGAGTGTACCGGCGGGGGTAACCTTTGGCTCTTTCGAACCACACAATTTTTTTCTTTTGCGCAGCCAAGGACGCAAGATGAAGGAGCCATTTGCTGTGGTGGTCGGTATGGCAGAAGCGGAGGACAGCCACCCCACTGGCACGGTTGACATTCCGACGGCAGACTTCAGCAAGATGCAGGACACTGCTGCCTATCTAGGCATCAAGCCAAGCAGTGGTTTCTAACCATATAATGTAAGTTCTTTAGATGCATACTAGTGGCTTGAGGATGATTTTAATGCAATTGCAGTACAGTATCACCTATACAGTACAGTATCACAATGCGTAATCCTGGAAACATATTGAATTAAAATTAAAAACGGGCCAATTATGCGAATTTCAATTACAATTAAATTAATTTTTTACATCACTATTTCTTATGCTGTTTTCTGTGTTTGTCTTCTTCTCAGGCTTGACCCAGAGTGTCAAGTATGTACATACTTGAGTTGTGAACCTAAACTTACAATTGACGTCCATTGGACCGTATTTTAACGTGTGTGCTAACTATTTGAAACGTTGTTTTTGCGGAGAGAAAAATGGAGACGTGACGAGGGGAGAGAGAGCCTGTTCTATTGTGCTGCAGACAAAATTCTACTGATCGAGCCAGTTCTGACGGTAGTTCCTAGGTCGTCGCTAGAAAACGTACACAACGCTAATTCTGTTTAGAATCGATTTCCCGGCGAAATTAGCTGGGATTTTCCGCCACACAGTATCTATGACCAATCGGAAAGCAAGAAACTGAGAAGATGCCGTTTCTTGAGTTTGTTCGAGTGAAGAAAGACATTTTGTTTGGAAAGTTCGATGAGAGCAAGCGCATCACTAAGGAAACGGAACGTCTGGCTTGGAAAGAGATAGCAGAGAAGCTACAGGCGCTGAATATCAATCTAGTCCCGGACGAGCACAACGGTCCCGTTTACGCCTACTTGCGGGATGTCACCTGGAGGAATCTGAAGAACACAGTGAAAGCTAAACGTGACAAAAAGAAACAGTCAGGGGAAGCGGGTGGTCCGGAGAAATTGTACACGACGTTAGAACTGGCGGTTTTGGAGATCGGTGTGTTTAAAAATAATATGCTTTTAAATTTATAAAACCTACAGTACAAACCACGAACTGAGTCCCATTTTCACTACCCTATGGACTCTCACGTACTGTAATTACAGATCCCCTGTTACATGTATGTTATTTTCTATAATTTGCTACCTAATACCTTTCACCATCAGGACGTCATTCTGCACCAGTTTTCTCAGCATCGACGCTGTCCACTTATTCTTCAGGCATGGCTCTTTAGCATTCTTTCGTGTGGTGAGCGGTTCGGTTGGCTCCTTCTCCTTCTTCTGCTTTTTTTGTCCTAGAACTACGTTCAAAAATACAAGTGCATTGACTTGTGCGCAGCGTTCTTAAGGAAGACTTTTGAGGCGTTCCAGTGTTAACCAATTATACCTTCCGATCCGATCCGATATATTGGGGGGGGGCTGTACGGCCCTATGGTCAGACCAACATGTCCATTTCATTCCCCCATATCATCTCTCTTCATTTCGGATACTACCACCAAACACAAGGCTCAACCAGCCTTGGGGGATATCTAGCGATTAAGAGTAGCACTTTCAACAAGTTTTTTGTTTAAAAGATAATATTCCTCGCCCCTACGCGGAAGAAGGTAGGCCAGCCGGCCGACCAGAGACAGCGACTGGAAATAACACTGTTAGTGTAGAGCTTTGTAGTAACACTGTTAGTGTAGATGGCTTTGCTCACCAGTGATAGACTCACTGTACAATCTCTTCAATACATATACGTGCATGTGGGAATGCCTGCATTTTACTTCTTTGTATAATTTGTTATTTGTATGTACGTACTGTAGTTTCTCTTTTTATGCTGGTACCTTTGAGTGAATTAAGGTCTAAACTGCCAGTAAACACTTGACTTGACTTGCAACATAAATTAACAAACGGACGGCTAGTTAATAATTACAAGGCATAATTAGGTTCGTTGCTAAGTACAGTGTTTTACTGTTGCAGGAAAGAATTTCATTATTTAAAGTATTGCGCTTTTGACTTGTAACAAACAAACCATTAATTATTATTTTGTCAGAAGCATGAGTCACTTGTGACCACATGCAAATTTGTGAGCAAGCGTCCTCACAGCTGCTGAAAAATAGTAACCCGTTCGCACTATTCAGTCATAAAAATTCTGTCTATTGACCCCATCCAGATTGAGAAACTGTCTCCAGAGTCTCTAGTGATAGCTGGCACAACGTGCGTAGCTAGGGCCCATCGCCCAGTCCAATGACTGCCCACTGCTAATTGCCCCTTTAAGTCAGCCCCCATTGAGTTTTAGTAGGCTAGGCAACCATAGATTGCGCCCAGAATTATCGATGCGGTGCCGGGTTCTAGCATTAGAGCGCGTCTGTGTTACTGTCATTTTAGATCTGACTGACTTTGTGTAAGAAGGAAGTGTTTGATACGCTAATCAAGTTTTTGAAACTTGTAGTCTGTAGTCAAATACGGCTGGTGATGGCTTTGCTCACATGGATTAGGACATAAGATAGTGCTGAAGCAGAGTGCACATGACCGATTTTAATTAATTTTATAAAAACACTTGTGGCAGGAAGATTTTCATCGGTTGGGCTCTGCGCTGAAAGGAAAGCTAGAAATATATTTTATGAACGATGACGACGAGGGCATTACATTCACGATGCGTCCGGGCGCCTCTTGATGGCTGCTGCCTAAGGAATTGACGGCCTGGGTGGAAAAGGGCAGAGTTTTAACAAGCAGCAGTGTGAGTGAATCGACAAAAAACACGGTCTGATCGAAGCTCGTCTTACAGCCACCACTTTTGACATCAACTTGGCAGAGTTTGAGTTTCTCTGAACGCATCTGCAAAACAGTGTGCCATACAACATTCTCCCTTCAACCAACAACTTGGAGCTCCATACTTCGACAATATTTTGCTAGAGATACTATTTTTAGAGTGTGCGACATTAAACGATTCAGACAGACCTGCTGCCTCTGTGCAATGAGGCTTGTTGTTCTACATAACTGCACTTTTGTTAGTTACATAAAATTGTATGCACATGCAGTCAGGTCGGTCAACCAACCAACTAAATACATAATTTGCGCAGTTGATGAAGTTTGTTACCTGACGATTAATGATGAGTGAAAAATAATTTACGGGCAAATCGATATCCTTGTGAATGTGTTTTTCAAGTTTAACAATCTCAACATGCATAATCGATACTATTTAGTATAAATTCTCATTTCATTACCAAAGTTGAGACTTGGTGCTAGAAAATATTCTTTTCGCCGCAGAACCAACTTAATGTTTGAAACCCCTGACCAGATTAGAAATTTATTTTTTGTTTTTATAAACAGTTTTTAAACAAGAAGCGCATGTATTCCATGTCCTATGGAACATTTGTTTACATAAGTAGTTTACACATTGGTGGTTTATTTTGCCGATTGACAAAACTTGCACTGAAGGGCTTGTAAAAGCGACTGACGTCGTGGTTCGTATCTTCACTACTGTATGTGATCAACTTTTGCAAACAAATTGTCACATTAATATCAGCCAGATCAGTGAGATGATGCTGCCTGCCCCCTCTAGCCTGACTTCAAATATGTTTCTGCCGGGCATTCGTTGGTTGTGAGACTGATAGACTCATTTGGCGCTGGCTTTGAAACAATTTGACTTTTTCCAAAAACCTTGCACAAAAATTAATTCCACTTTTTCCAATTTTGGAATATTTCAAATTTGATTCTTTACCAGAAACACAAAAAATGACAACAACTTCTAGAATTGGTGAATTGGTTTTGGCGATTGGAAAACATAGAAATAAAGAAATCGTCTATATTGAAGTCGACTGCCCTTACAAACTCCGAAATTTCACAACAGCAAACAAATCTTTGACATTCTTTTTGTATATACAAAATGTCAAAAAAGTTGTGTGGGTAAACTTGAGAGCTGAATATAATTGGGCGCACCCTATTAAACATTCGGCACTGTTTTTCGCTTGAATAGTTATAAAACAGCTGAAGCATCGTTGGTGTTCACTGGCCGGTTACGAAACACTATAGGCCGTTGCAAATCCAGCTCGTAGCTAGCTACTAGATTCATGTCTAAAAGAGCGCGACAAGAACCTTTAAAGGTTAATAACTGTTTTGCTAACTATTTCTAGTCGACTATGTCAAAACTATAGGATTGTTTTAGCCCGATTTGCAAAATAAGTGTAAAAGGATCGGGCTGGAAAGATCACTAGAACAATCTTCACGAAGAAGGAGCACCGAAACAGAAAATTCGTTGCCCCTTTTGCGGTAGAACGTTTTTAGCGAAAACCACCCTGAAAAGCCACATCGAAAACGATCACAACTCATCTTCCAGTAGTAGTTCCGGAGACTATGCAATTGTGGAAGGATGCTTTTTAAACTGCCTGACAAATAGGTAGGTACATCGAAAGATACTTTGCAGTGCAAGTGCACATACTTTTGTTTGGGGCGACAAATAAGAAACTTATACTGTATTCAGACAGCCAGGAGACCAACTCAGAGGAGCTGTTTTGCAGTGTGTTACAGATGTCGTTCAAACGGCTTAGTGATGATAAAAGTAATAGTGTGTTGGCTGAGTTCAAATTTGTGCAAGAGCCGTGGAAACCAGATCAGTTTCATGTTCAGTAGCGCATGTGCTGTTGTCAGCACTCCCAGATCTGGCCGTCGAATTCATAAGACTGTGCGTGACAGGAAACGTCCTTGTGTGAAACGCAGGAAATAGCAATCTGTAAGCGTGGCTTGTTGTTACCTACGTATTTGTTGGTGTTTGGTGTGTGTGTATGCTTTGCTAGTTCTGGTCGCACTGCATTGTTAGTGTTGTGCAATTTTTGTGTGTCGGCTAGGTTGTTCTCCATTTTTAATACAGTCACTGATATAGCCGTTGCGCTGGTATAGAATACATACAGATCGTCTGCAGCGCTCGAAAATATAGCTGAAATGAAACACATTGTGAGGAAAATTGTGCCATATCAAGGCGGCTGCATTGCATGGATATACTTCTCTGACACCTGTGTCTTTTGTGTTAATACGACTTATTTGTTTCTTGCCTCCTATCTGTCTATAGCATCTGGTCCTAAACATGCGTCTAGAGAATACAGGATTGTTGGTATGAACTGTGTCTAAGTCAAGCTGCTGCACCACTTATATATAGTGACTGGATATAAAATATTTGCATACAGCTTACGTTTTTCACCTGGGTGCTGTTGAGATAGACTTCTTTCGTTGGTTTGTTTGGTCAGTTGTACGCGGGCAGTACACAAGTTGCATAGTCTAACAAGGTTGTCCATTAGTTGTGTCATTTGACGCGCCATTTAAGTTTCTGAATAATGCATTAGCTTTAGCCAGCTGCATGGCATCTTCTAGAGTTTCCGGACAAGGGTCTTCGACTTTTAGTTTCAAGTCAGGCAAAGGCCTCTAAGGAAGATGTGCCGTGCCAAGGTATTGCGTACATTCTCTGGAAAATCGGCATAGGCCTCTTGCTAAAGTTTGCTAACTGCGGCTGCGTACTGTTCTACACTTTCTTTTGTCTGCTGCACTCGGTTCATCAGTTTAAACTAAGCGGACTGCGGTGGCGTAAAGCGCTGGGTTAGCCGTTGCACCAGCCGACCAAACTATGCTGCTCAAATTGCGCTGCTAACCGCTCAGCTATGCCAGTTGCTCGACCGCCATGCTACGCGTCGACGTGTCATGTTATTGCAGAGCTCCTCTTCGAACTCCTCAGAACAGCCTATCATATGCATGCAAAATTCCAATATGCAATAGTCATACGCAAATTTAGCCTGATGTCTAACTTTTGCATATTTTTAGTTTGCATATTTTTGTCTAAGGTGTCTTTGACTTTTTCAAAGTTAAAGTTAAAGTTTATTGAACGAACCCTGCACACCAGTTCTGTCAGACTGGGCGAGCTGGACCGATTTACAGCTCGAAAGTCCTACTACCCGAACGTATTTAATATCCTCAACTCAACGTGTATGGGTATTTCAAGTTTCAAGTTTCAAGTTTTACTCGCATAAAACGTTCCTCGCTTTGTCTCACTGCAGCTTCAGCCTCAGCAAGCTGTTCTTCGGCGCGTTCCAACTTGGCACAGTGCAGTTCCTTCACAGTCGCCAGCTCCTTTCGGGCTGCTTTCAGCTGGTTCTCTGATTCCTTACAGCGCGCGTTTTCCTTCTCGTAGGATTGTAACTGATCGGTCATCTCAGAAAATGGGTATTAACCTATTACTCGCCAATGAGCGCCTTTTCGGTAGAAACGGCGTGCGCTGGTTCGCGCCTGAAACGTTGAGATTAAGAGAGCTGTTATACAGTTTCGCTAAAACTGCGTACACACCGAATTTAGTGCGGACGGACAGATTCTTAGCTGTAAAATTGTGCAGAGAAGTAAAGAACGGTAGCCTTGAAACTGCGTCGTACTGGCGGACAGAATCGTAGCTATATACAGCAGGTACGGGAAAGGCCGACCCGTTAAAACTGGTCAGATAGAATTTGTATAGCTGTATAGCTGTAAAGCTGTGCCAATGCGTCCCGACCGAACGGTAGCCTTCAAATTGGCGCACAGAATCGCAGCTATAAAACTAGTACAGAGAAGGCCCGGCCTAACGGTAGCCTTAAAACTGTGCACGGAGACGGCCGGACCGACTGGTCACTTAAAACTGACCCATCGGCTGCTATAACATTGTGCTGGCCACTTTAACTAGACTTTGGCGGCGCTTGGGCGGACGGCAGAAACTGGATTTTGCAGCCATATTTGCCCTCACTACTCATTTGTTTTGTGAGGAGGTGGGACCTCAGTACTGCGATTCAGCATTCAGCCCCCAAGACGCTTCTTTCCAAGATGTATCGGCGGCTTAATGGGGAAGCGGTTCCAGAGGATGGACTACCTAAACTGGACACCTTCCAACAGGACAGTCTCAAGCGATGGGGAAAACTCACAGCAGAGTTGGAGGCCTATGGCAATTCTGTCATGGATCTGTTGGCCCAAACAAACAAAGGGGAAACTGCAAGAGTGCTTGAACGGTGTCTGGCAGTGGAAGAGCTGCTACAGTCCCTGACTTCCTATTTGATCCAGGTTGCCCATGTGGTCTTTACAACGTCAGTAATGGCGGCCTCGCCTAGAGATGCGCACGGGCCAGGCACAATTTTCGGCCCGCCGAGCCCGGCCTACCAGTTTAGCATAGTGGCCCGAAAATTTTGAAAGGTTGCACGAATTCAAGACTATGTATGCTGAATATAAGCGCTAGCAACCGTTGTGTTAATCGGCAATAACGCGCCCGCTAAATGCGCGCGCGGTGTTGTGTGCCAATCAATCGTGCCAGCAAAAACAGACAGAAATGTGAACGTGCTAGGAGTTCTGTTTTAGCGAACAGTGTATTTCTAACTGCTTTTAGCACTTGTAAAACGTTTACTTGTATCTGGAATTGTTACATTACATGTTGGGGTGAATTCTGGCAACTTTTTTGAAAGTGGGCCGGGCCGAGCGCATCCCTAGCCTCGCCCCTGCTCAAAGAAAGAAAGTTTTCTGTGGTTGCGTTGGATGAAGCCGGTCAAGCCATAGAACAAAGCTCACTGTTACCCTAAGCAAGGCCTGTGAATTGCACGCTAGTGTCTCCTTGCTGGGACATCCAGCAGTTGGGACCAATTTCGGCCGAAGTCTCAGCAGGAATGGAAGTTCACACCATTGAACAAATGCACAGGGCCAAGCTGACTTTACTGCAGTGGTACACTGGCAAGTGAACTTTTAAGTTTAGTTTAATTAAAAACGCATTCTAAACAATAGAATGAGAGCCTAATGAACAAACACACATAAGCATCGCACGTATAAGCCAGAAATAATCAAAAACCTAAGCTAATGATTGCTAACATCAACTAAGGAAAATAAGTAGATCCAACGTTTTTCACTAAAGGTTCAAGTAGAGTCTAACACTAACACTGCATCTGATGCAGAAATTATGGTCGAATCCAATGGTGTATTGGATTTTGACAGGCGCCTCTCCTTTAATGAGTTATAGCCAAAAACCGTTGATCGACAGTTGTTGGATTTGAGTGAGTGGGCACCATAAAATACAAAATAACGAGAAAGGGTACATTCCTATTTTCAAATTAAGGTGTTAATTCGATGCTAAATAGAGTTAGTTTCTAAAACAACAAATTCTGTGGCCTCTCAGGTTTCGACCATGAAATCCGTAAGGGATACTGGTTTCCGAAAAAATAGGAGTTAGGGCATGCGCCGTACTTTGAAAGTCCACTTGCCAAGCAGTCGGTATCATTGAACGTTTCGGTACCGTATCTGGCTTAAAGATAAACACTAGTAAGACTGAATGCTTAGGACTTGGTTCGTGTAAAAATCGTACTGATAACTGTGGTCCCTTGCAATGAGTATACAAGCTGTACGCATTCTTGGGATATATTTCTCACATGACGAACAGACTGTACAACAGAAAAATTTTGGAGATAAAATTGCAAAGATGAACCGTACATTATCGGTTTGGTTGTCTCGAGGGCTCACAATTGAAGGACGCATTAATGTAGCGCGCACTTTAGGTTTGTCGCAGCTTATCTACCCAATGAATGTGCTCAAATGTTCTGATAAGGAGAAGAAACAAATTGAAAAATGCTTATACAGATTTATTTGGAACGATGGAAAGCCAAAAGTAAAGATGAAAGAAAACATTGATTCAAGATTACCACTTGGGAGGACTGAAGGCTCCAAGCATATCAATAAGTAACGACTCCATCAAGCTTAAGTGGATTGCCAGAATAGCAAAGAGTTCTCTCTGCAAATGGGCTGCGATTGGGTTGCGCAAACTCAATTCATATGGAGGAATCCTAACACTTCTAGAAGGTCGTTTTAATTGGAACGAGGTTAAAAACAAAATAAACCCATTTTATAGTGAACTCTTGAAAGTGTATGTGGAATACTGGGATAACGTTATGTTTAAGAGACCTGCGGATGAGCCACTGCTGGCTAGAAGCATTTTCAACAATAAGGATGTGAAGTTAGGACAGCCTAAGCGTATGTACTTTAATCCTAATCTGAAAGAAAATGGAATTACCAGAGAAAGACTTTTGCTAGGAGATCAGGGTTTATTTATGGATTACCCGGAAGTGATGGCTAAGTATCCAGCCTTGGCTATTGACAGGAAGCAGTGGAAAAAATTGTGGACAGCATTGCCACGTACATGGCGCAATGAAATTTCTGATAACTGGAATGGGTTGCTGCAAGCTTATCAGGCATACAATCCTGAAATAAAGGATGCAACCAAGCTAAGTATTCCGCTGTATAAAAGGTACAAACTAGCCAAGATGTATGAAAGTCCTGCAGCACAAAAACGATGGACGGATAAATACTGGGTTACAGAGGATTTATTTGAAAAAGCCTGTCTACGGGCACACCGTCTGTCACCTGATGTTAAATTGCGGAATTTTCAATATCGGGTGTTGCATAGGATAGTTCCAAGAAAGCAGTATTTATTCTACAGAAGGATAGTACAGGGTGTCTCAAAAAAATGATCACATTTCTTTTTACTGCCATTTCCGCAAATTTTGACCAAATAGGCTGAAATTTGGATTGTAGGTTGCCAAAAATCGGGGAATTTTGTGTGTTAAAGTTTGGTGCACTAAGCTTGACTCATTCCCGAGAAATTTCAAAAAAAGTGAAATTTGGTTATTTCAATAGTGAAAGCCGGTCACCGAAAAAATGATCACATTTCCTTTTACTGCCATTTCCGCAAATTTCGACCAAATAGGCTGAAATTTGGACCATAGGTGGCACAATTCGGGGAATTTTATGTGTTAAAGTTTGGTGCACTAGGCTTGACTCATTCCCGAGAAATTTGAAAAAAAGTGAAAGTTGGTAAATTCAATAGTGAAAGCCGGTTACGAAAAATGTAAACATTTCCTTTTCCTGTATCTTTTCTAATTTTTGTCGGAATTGGATGAAATTTGGAGTGTAAACGCAGAAGTTCAGGGTAATTCGTGTGTAAAAAGTTGACGCATGAACTCCAACGCTATCGTTAGAGTTTAGGCGATAATGTAATGTAACGTTTTTTCGGTGACCGGCTTTCGCTATTGAAATTACCAAATTTCACTTTTTTTTGAAATTTCTCGAGAATTAGTCAGGCCTACTGCACCAAACTTTAACACATAAAATTCCCCGAATTTTGGCACCTATAATCCAAATTTCAGCCTAGTTGGTCAAAATTTACGAAAATGGCAGTGAAAAGAAATGTGATCATTTTTTCGGTGACCGGCTCTCACTATTGATTTAACAAATTTAACTTTTTTTGAAATTTCTCGGGAATGAGTCAAACCTAGTGCACCAAACTTTAACACGTAAAATTCCCCGAATTTTGGCACCTATAGTCCAAATTTCAGCCTATTTGGTCAACATTTGCGGAAATGGCAGTAAAAAGAAATGTGATCATTTTTTTTGAGACACCCTGTAGATGACATGAATTGTAAGCAGTGCCATTTGCAGAAAACTGATACAGTGGAGCACATGCTTTATCATTGCGCCGTAGCAAAAAAAGCTTGGAGAATGTTAGAATCACTTATTCTCGAAATTGAACACCAAGAGGTAACATTTGATCTAATCTCAGCACTTTTTGGACAAATTCATGACCTGTTTGTAAATGCAACGGTATTGAATCTGTTAGGCATTTATACAAACAGGTTTATATACAGCTTAGCACGACGGGAAGTTAAAGAATTTTCCGATATGACCTTCAAGCATTTTATAACGGCAAGCTTGAAAACTGCATATTATGCCAGTATTATGCTGAAGAAGAAAGATTCCTTTACCGAAATTTGGGACAAATACTTGCGTTTCTTTGAAATTCTTCAATAATTAAGGAAACAGTAAAAGCCATAATCAAACCTCAAGTATCAAGATAAACTGCTCTACATCACACACATACATGTCAAGGACTCTGACCCAGCTGCTCAGTGCATCCTTTTCTAACCCATATCTGTGTTCTACTAACCATATTCATAATAATAAAAATTGTTCGAAAAAAAAGTCCACTTGCCAGTGCCAGTGAAAGTAAAAGTCCACTTGCCAGTGTACACATACACACTTGACAAATAAAAAGCAGAAGATTGATAAGCTCGAAGCTGTAAGAAATTATGTAAACATACTTGCATGTTTATTTCACAAACTGAAACTAAAACAAAAGGTGTAACGAACGCATATATTAGAGGCTAGCAATGGTATATTACAGAAGATCAACTTGCCAAAATACTATCCCAGCCGCATCTTCGCGCATTGGGAATCTCTGATTTTGTTCCCCATTTAGGTCCACTTGAAACGAGACCGGCGCATCGCTGACTCGGGACTCCGCCATACTGTGGAATACATATATGTATATGTATATGTAAAAAATACATATTATGTATTATTTTTGGAATACATATATGTATATGTATATGTTTATGTATTCCTCAGAGAATATGTTTATGTATATGTATTCTGAGGCCACTATGTATTTAAAATACATATTTGAAAATACATATTGAATTTCTGATGAAATGCTGCATTTTCAAGTCTCGCCTGCCATCCATAGCATGAAATTACATTTTCTTAGGATGCCAATGTCTGAATTTGCTCCAGTGGTAGAAAAACCACAGATTTGGTGTTTTAATTTAGTAATACCATCACCGTGTAAAGTGGTGCGAGGCGACCAAAATGAGTTCTAATGAGGGAACATTTAGATTTTCAAATTCAATGGATAAATGGCAGGAGAAAAATGCTCATTTCTTTTGCTAGTTGACCTAGACGAAATTATTGGCCATTGCGGTTTCAAAAACAAAGTTGATTGCACAGGTCTCCCATACAGAAAATGACTGACTGTACGTGGAGGATTTTTAACAGAACTTAAATGTGGAAATTATTGCTAATTTGACTGACGTACTGAATCAATTTCATGCTACTCAGGTCCAAGCGTAGACCCTTTCTAATTTCAGTCACAAACAATTCTTTTAGCAGCATTTTTCAACTTAAAACCTGGCTTTGAAAAAATATGTATAATATGTATTTTATGTACATATTTTTTGAAAAAATACATATACATATTATGTATATGTATTCGTCATCGGAAAACATATACATATATGTATATGTATATGTTATGTATTCCACAAATTCAATATTTTGCCAACAGTACTCCGCCACACTTCCGCCTTTCTCCAGACCTACTAGTTGCTATTGCTATTTAAAAAAACGATTGCTATTTAAAAAGAAAATTGAAAATCTTACTTCATCGTTCAAGCGCACAGCTGCAGTCTCTGTGTTACTAAAAATGATAGTAACTGAATTGCTGTTATAGCTCCGGATTATATTTATCATCATAATGGATAAGATCATATAGCTTAAATTTGTGTTAGGGTGGGTGCGGGCAAGGACGTGTTGTTTTATTTAGAAAACATTTTAGAGTATTTTATAAAGAAAAGAAAAAGCAGGAACGAGAAAATAAGTCCAGCCTGGGAACGGTGTCAAAACGTTTGTATTAATTTTTAACTTTGCAAAAATCATGTAGATAAATTAACTGGACGAAGGTGGAGAGGAAGAACTGAAACTCAGCTTTCACATGTGACGCTGCTATAATGTTAAGCAGATAGAAATACCCACATGCAGTGAGAACAGTATCAAAACTACTGTACCCCTGTCGCACGGCTCCTTGCCGGACTCACCCTGAAGTGAATGTACATTTAGTGAGTTTCAGTCTTCATACTGTTTTCATATAGTAGGTACATATCTCACTAAATGAATAAGCTTCAACTTTAATCCCACTAACCATCAAAACCAATTCCATGCTGGAGATCGTTGCTGCGCAGTGGTAGCATCTAAGCATCCAATTATTCAATCAATAATAGATGATGATGACGATTATACAGGGTGTGCCAAAAAAAAACAACCCAGCAGATTTTTCGTTGTAGCAACCGCAAATCTCAAACCGATTTGAATGAATCCTTTTTTAGATGAAAGAGAAATAAATTCTTGAAAGATTGATGTAACGTTTATTATTGTAATCTGCTTAGTTCCTGAGATATTCACTCTCAAACTCAAAACTGTGATTTTGGAAGTGAACAAGAGAGGCTTTTATTATTACGCTGCACTTCGTAATAAAACGATTCCTGCTACTGCTGAGGGCTATTGGAGGCTCTACTTGTGACACATAAACTCGGTTCACTTCAAAAGTAAAGTGTCATTAGCCCCCAGCAGTGGAAATCTGCTTTATTATGAAGTGCAACGGAATCGCTCTTGTTCTTTGCCAAAATCTGTTTCGACTTTGAGGGCAAATATCTCAAGAACTAAGCAGTGAATCTCAATAAAAATTGAACCAATCTTTGAAGAATTTATCAATCTTTCATTCAAAAAAGGATTCATTTAAATCGATAAAGATTCATGGTTGCAAAAGTAAAAAATCTGCTGGGTTGTGTTTATCACTCTTGTTCACTGCCAAAATCTCTGTTTTGACTTTGAGGGCAAATATCTCAGGAACTAAGCAGGCTATCTTAATAAGCGACTGATCAGTCTTTCAATAATTTATTTATCTTTTATTTAAAAAAAGATTCATTCAAATCGGTTGCGATTTGCGGTTGCTACAGCAAAAAATCTGCTGGGTTGTTTTTTTTTGGCACACCCTGTATATAAGACAAACCGGCGTTGTCACTCCGTAAAATGCATTTCTTCATGTGAGGCTTCTCTGACCGGGTTTCTTTTAGAGTGCGCATAGTTTAACGTAATCTGCTAATCTGGGTCTGGCGCAAAATTTCAGGGAAGTACGCTCCAGTACAATGATCGAAAAGCGATAATTTTATGTAACAAATAGTTTTTTTTATTATACAGTATAGATAAAAAAAATGTCCCATCGCTTTTTCGGCCTTCACTCAAACGTTTCGTTCTCAGTCACTTCTTTACCGATTTGGCTCAAATTTTCAGCAAAAATTAACAACATGGTTGGCTAAATAGTCTGCAAGTGTGGTGCCAAAATTCCGACTCATACTGGTTTTATGACCCGAAAACTAGGAATGAGGGTGGTCCACGCAAATTTAATTTTTTTCGGTAATACAAGGAGTACAGGCCTGAAACTTGCAGGAAGGATTGGTGTTGCTATTGGGCATAACATACTAAGCGGGCAGCCCTGTAGCTCAAAGGGCACTAAAATGGGGGAATTTCAAAAACATGCCGAAATATGACTTTTCTTCGTAAAACCGGCAAAATGACGATTCTTAAGATTTTCAATTTTCAAAAAACGCTGCAGGGATGGTTACTATGGTGTGGAACAGAGCTTAAATATCAGGTTCATTTATTTGTCGAACTTCCTGCTACAATCTATGTTGATTAACAACAGATTCAGTGCTTTGATTCTAGAAGGTGCAGATTTCTTAAGTATGGGATTTTCACTCATGTTTTTGAAATTCCCCCATTTTAGTGCCCTTTGAGCTACAGGGCTGCCCGCTTAGTATGTTATGCCCAATAGCAACACCAATCATTCCTGCAAGTTTCAGGACTGTACTCCTTGTATTACCGAAAAAAAATAAATTTGCGTGGACCACCCTCATTCCTAGTTTTCGGGTCATAAAACCAGTAAGAGTCCGAATTTTGGCACTAAACTTGCAGAATATTTAGCCAACCATGTTGTTAATTTTTGCTGAAAATTTGAGCCAAATCGGTAAAGAAGTGACTGAGAACGAAACGTTTGAGTGAAGGCCGAAAAAGCGATGGGACATTTTTTTTTATCTATACTGTATGTCTTGGTTGAAGTGAAAGCCTAACAATGAACTCGAACCCTCATGTCATGAGCAGTGTAAGCACTGTGAACGATGCACTGGTCAAGTTTACTCAGAGATGGATTTGCGCCACTGCATTTCTTTGTAGAACAGGCGAATGAGGTTTTGGGCGGATGAGTGTGATAGCCAACATGTGGAGATCCTGCAACTCTGGCCCACGGGCTGTTGCTGAATGTCTTTCAAACAAACAAGCTTCCGTATATTTCAATTCGATGAATTCAGCTCTCCTGCCTCGCACGACGCTATTGACCTGATTTATAACAATCTGTGATTCTACCACAGCTGCACAGAGAGCAACAACAAGAGCGCCGCAGACTTCTGAAAACCAGTAGATGGAGTAGTGTGAAAACAAGTAAATTAACCAACAGGAGTCAAGGACTCTGACCCAGCTGCTCAGTGCATCCTTTTCTAACCCATATCTGTGTTCTACTAACCATATTCGTAATAATAAAAATTGTTCGAGAAAAAAAAATTAACCAACAGGTACAGTATGCAACACAGTAGCAGAGACACCAATAAGCTTACCATTTTTTCTTTGGGAAAAATATGATAGTTGAGGGACGGGAACTGTAGGTCGCAAGCCTTGGCCATGCCTTCTCAGGCCGCAGTGCACGGGACAGTGGAACAGAGACTATAAGCGCTGCCAGCCAGACAACAATTAAATTAATTTTGCGGAGCCAGCAAAGGCCCTACCAGTCAGAGAATAAGTAATTTCCCTGGAGGGGACAGTCCAGCCCAGATCGAACAAGTGCTCCAATCAATTTTGCGGCGCCAGCAAACGCCGTACCATTCATGGTTAATCAAAGTGCTTACGTGTACCTAAGATGTGTCGGAATGCCCGTTTGTTTAGAAAGAAGTTGCAGTTTGGTAATTTATTTGTTTTATTTGTTTCGCAATTATTTTGATGTAATATAGAATGGAACCCAAGCCAATTAAGCCTAATTCGGGTTGTGAGGTGTCAACTGCAAAATTTATGAACGGAATTAGCGGGTAAGTTGGTTATGATGGGAGGCCGTACGAATTGCTGTGCATTTAATGCAAGGATATTGACGTTTACATAATAACGTTGCACATTATGTTCAACGTTCTCGGTATAGAATTTTGCTTGACAGGGTATTCGTATATACGACCCCAACTACCGACGACCTTTCTGTAACAGGATACGGCTTGTCCAATACAACTTGACAGATGTTGCTCATGTTTAGCAACGTGCCGTTCTTAACACACCGTTCTCTAGTTTCGTTGTAACGCGCCCAAGCCGAGTGAACGTATTGCTGGAGGATTGCAGTTTAGTTCCCCGAGACCGAACAGAGGTACAAATTTGTGCGTTGTTTCTTGTGATTTTGCTTGTGTGAGGGACAGTGCAGATGAACGCATAATAGTAGGGACCGGCACGCGAAAATTCAAAATGCTCCTAGGCGAAATAGGGCTTCAGAATTGAAAAGCACACACTTCATGCAGTCTAGCAAAACAAACCGGAACGGAATTGGTTGGATAATAAGCGAGATATGACCGTTTAACTGCGTCACCCAGCGTGCCACCTTTTCTTCCTAGAAAGTTGACAGCAGCGTGCATACCGATACGACCGCTGTACTTTATCAGACTGTCACTCGTAAACCCCTGCGCCGATTATGATGGGACCGGTGTCATTCTAATCGCAATACGATTTTCGTTTACATTTTTTATATACCAATACTGTAGGACTGCGTCTACCACCTTTATATACCGAACAAACACCTTGGTAGCTCGAACTAGAACTGAATAGTATGAAAAGTGAACTGAAAAGAGTGTGAACTATTTCTGTGTTTTCAGGTACATTTGTATATGTAACAGCGGGGCTGGGGTTCTGCTCCCCCCACCGAGTTGGGACAACCCCCCCCCCCGATAGGGAAGCACCCCCCCCCCCACCAAAACGATCTTTTCCACTCTCCCTCTCCAATGTTTCTGGCACAATTTTTTTACAGTTTCAGACAAGGATGAGCTGCTTTCAAGGTACATTTGATAGACAGTTTATTGGGGCTCATGAAATTCAGCTAAGCAGTAACCAGAAACTAAGATATGAGTTGGAAACACAAAAATTTTCATTCACACAAGACACCGGTTTTGCTACAGAACCATGCGGTAAAGCAAAATGTCTGTGTTGTACAGGATTAACTACAGAAACAAGTTTTAGAGGGAACGTGACAAACAAAAGGTTTATACCAGTCTCAAGAACAAGAAATTTACATTGTAACACAAAAGATGTAATATATTTAATTACTTGTTCTAAATGTAACATACAATATGTAGGACAAACAACTAGAGCACTAAAAACAAGATATACTGAACACAGAAGGAATATTATCAAGAATATCAACAATTCGTACCTTGTTCAACATTTCAATGGTAATAACCATTCTCACACAGATGCAAAAATACAAATCATAGAGAAAATAGAATCACATGATAACATCAGATCAAAATTACTGGAAAGGGAAGACTTTTGGATACGTATTTTGTTGACTGCTTACCCATTTGGGCTAAATGATAACATAAAAGGAAATGGAAACATTTCTTCTGGTATCAGTCCACTCAATACTCCTAGACAACGATACTTTACAATAAATACCCCAAGAAGGAATAGAACACATGGTAGGAAACGTAGAACAAATACAGGGTGTCCCAAAAAAAATGACAACATTTCTTTTTGCTGCCATTTTCGCAAATTTTGACCAAATTGTCTGAAATTTGAAAAATAAGTGCCAAAAAAGTGGGAATTTTATATGTTAAAGTTTGGTGCATCAGGAGTGACCCAATCCTGAGAAATTCAACAATATATAAAATTGAGAAATTTAATTAAATGTAGAAACAGCATCAAAAAACGGAAACTTTTCTTTTTGCTGTATCTACTTTAACTTTTGTCGGAATTGGTTGAACTTTTGAATATATGCGCAGATATTTTGTCGGTCAAAAGTTCTGGCATTAGTCAGTCCATATCGCTAGTACTTGGAAACTAAAGAAAATCAGCGTTTTTACTGTAGCAAAATGAAGAACATGCAAACTCTGAGAACTAAGGAATAAGAACACCATCCAGATGACCTCCGTTTGAGTTAATACACTGCTGGAACCATTTCCCATAAGCATCATAAACATTTCTTAGCATGTTTGGTGTGACAGACTGAATTACGCTTACAGGAGCTTTATTACAGCTAACGGGCGCGAAAATCAATGTTGTCGTTGTATTGTGAACGGGATTTTTTATGTCAAGAGCTGTGCTGGGTTCATGCGCCAACTTTTGATCTACAAATCAACCCGTTATTCTGCGCATATTTTTAAAATTCCATCAAATTCCGAACAAAATTAAAGAAGATACAGCAAAAAGAAAAGTTTCCGTGTTTGATGCTGTTTCTACATTTAATTGAAGTTTCTAAATTTTATATATTCTTGAATTTCTCAGGACTGGGTCAATCCTGATGCACCAAATTTTTACACATAAAATTCCCTCTTTTTTGGCACTTATGTTTCAAATTTCAAACAATTTGGTCAAAAATTGCGAAAATGGCAGCAAAAAGAAATGTTGTAATTTTTTGGGACACCCTGTAGCAATTCACAAACCGGTTTATCTATCAAGCAATTTTTGTTTGTGATATACACACAAGACTAATACGCAAATGGCATGCATAAACGGGAAATGCAACGTGTGTTGAAGATTAGCTATTGGCTATGTAGACATAATTCAAAGCGTGTTGCATCTTGCATCTTAAATCGAGCGCTGTTGACGCCGTTCGGCTCACTCGTTGAAAAGCTGCTAGCTTTAGACACTGCATCAGAAAGGGGAGTTTACTGAAACGGTTCGTTCTCAGTCGTTTCTCTATTTGGCTTAAATTTTGAGAATTTATTATCAAGATAATTCGGCACATATTGTGAAAGTTTAACCTGGAAATTACAAGTCCTGCTGATGGTGTTGGCCGCCCCCACTTAAGATGTCTGTCCGATCTCGGTTGGCATGACAATCCTAAACTGGTCATTTGACCGCATGTGTGACAACCTTATGTAAACAACATTCGGTGACATACACAATCAGCGAGCGACGTCTTGTATGAGCTAGTGAACGTTCCAATTATTTCAGCGATATTCTGTCCAGTTCTGTGTGTTACTAATATTTCTGCCTTTGTACTGAATAGTGAAAAAAACAGTGTGTCACGGCGTGAAAATGTTAGCGGTTTACGCAGTGAATGTCGCTATGTAGCCAAGGAACACAACAGAGTTTATTGACAACACAACACAAGTAGTTTGTTACACAACAAGAAGAAAGTATATGTAAAAATGTCACTGCGTCTGCTTTCATTCCTCCCCCTGATGCAGTGAAATGTGAGTAACTCCCAACTGCTCTCGCAAACGGCAAAAAGTGCTCTTGGGCAAAGGTTTTGTAAGCAAATCCGCTACCATATCCTCTGACGGGAGGTGCTCCAGAGAAATGGTCTTGTGTACATTGACTTCATCACGCAGAAAATGATGGCAGATTCGAATATGTTTCTGACGAGCGTGATGGATCGGATTATAGGTCATAAGCATAGTCGGCAAGTTGTCTTCATAGATAGTCACTGGCGGCACACCTTTTTGCCCCAATTCTTCGAACAACTGTCGCAGAAACAAAGCTTCACGACCTGCTTGTGAAAGTGCGATATATTCAGCGTTTGTTGTCGAGTGAGCAACTGTCTTTTGTTTGGAGGACTGCCAGGAAATCGGACCATCTGCTAACAAGAAAGCATAGCCGGACCATGACTTTGAGTCATCTTTGTCGAGTTCATGAGCTGCATCAGCGAATCCATACAGATCAAATGATACTTGCCTGTAAACCAATCCATAGGTCGACGTTCCCTTGAGATACTGTAGAATTCGGTAGAGGGCAGTCCAGTGTGCTTCAGTTGGTTGAGAAGAGAAACGGGCACAGCTGGTAACAGCATTAGCGATGTCTGGACGAGTGGCCAAAGAACAGTAGAGAAGACTGCCAACGATCTGCAAATACTTACGCCTTCTTTCTTCATCAATCGGCTTTGAATCTTCTCGCCGCAGAACTACATTTGAATCGGCAGGTGTGTCATAAATACGATTTCCAGTGACTCCAAATTTTTGTATCATCTGTTCAATGTACCGGTCTTGCAGCAGAGTGAGAGATCCATCTTTCTGTCTAATCATGTTGATTCCAAGTAGATGATGAATCTGACCCATATCGACCATCTTGAAACCTGTCCTCAGTCCAATTTTCAGCTTGGTCATTGCTGCTTCTGTTTCAGTAATGAGAGTGAGATCGTCAACATACACAGTCACAATGGCGAATGGGTTGAAGCGAACAAACACAGAATAGTCTGAGACGCACTGAGTGAACCCAAGATCCTTCAGATGCTTAACGAGTTCAACATTCCACATACGAGCAGCTTGACAGATGCCATAGATCGACTTGACCAATTTGCACACAAGGTGTTCTTCTCCTTCCTTGATGTATCCAGGCGGTTGAGCCATGTAGACTTCGATTCCATCTTCAACATATCCATTCAGAAACGCAGTTTCAACATCCATCTGATGAATAAGGAGATTCTTGGATACAGCAAATGCAAGAACTGATCGCAGAGTGTTGAGACGAAGTGTTGGCGAAAAGGTATCGAAATAGTCTATCCCAGGGATTTGAGAAAATCCTTTGGCAACGACACGTGACTTGTACTTGTTAAGTGTGCCATCAGCATTGTATTTGCGTCTGAGTACCCATTTTGAACCAATGGCTTTCCGTCCGGGAGGCAGTTCGACCAGTTTCCAAGTCCCCATATTTATAAGTGACTGTACTTCTTGATCACAAGCTTTCTTCCATTCAGCAGCATCTGGCCGAGCAAGTGCTTCTTCCAGAGTTTTGGGGTCCGGGTCCTGCAAAATAGTGGTTGGACCATCAGGGCATAAAAGAATTTTGTCAGTTGTCGAAAAATGTAGAGCATCAATTGAATCAACCAGATATGTATCACTCATGGTTTCACAGCCATCATCAAGACGTTTTGGTTTCCTCAAAGCAGCTCTAGGTCGCAGCGTATATTTGGTCTTTGCTTCTCTAGCATCTTCCTGCGGCAGCTGCGTTGCTTCTTCTTCAACTGGAGGTGGTGGTTGTATTTGATGTTCTTCCGCAGGAATGCCAACGATGACGTCATCACCCTCCGATACACGTTCACGGTGCAGAGTGAAGTGATCTTCGGCAAAGACAACGTCCTTCAGTGTTTTGACTTTCTTTTTGTCTGGGTCATGCAGACGGTATCCAGGAGAATCAATGCCATATCCAACAAAGACATACTTAGTCGCCTTCGGAGCGAACTTCTGCTGGTCCATAGGAGCTTTCAGAGCATACGCGTCACAACCCCACACACGTAGGTGACTGACACTTGGGACCTTGCCAGTTAATCGCTCATATGGCGTCTTAGTTCCATCTCCATACTTTGTTGGAAGTCTGTTCTTGATATGTACTGCAGCATGAATGGCTTCAGACCAGTAGGGTGGCGGCTTGTTGGCTAGGTAACGCATCGACGTGACCATATTTCCAAGCGTTCGGTTGAGCCGTTCGGCTATGCCATTACACTGCGGTGTGTACGGAGGTGTGACCTGGTGCTCGATGCCTGCTTTCTTCACAAAACGTTCGAATTCAGCGGATGTGTATTCTCCACCATTGTCACTGCGAAATTTCTTTAGATTGGCGTCGAATTGTCGCACAACCAGGCTGTACCATTCCTTGAATTTGTCGAAAACTTCAGACTTGTGCCTCAAGGTATATATCCAGGAGAAACGAGAGTAGTCGTCAGTGAACGTGACATAGTACTTCGAGCCAGAGTAGGATTTCACTTGCACCACACCAACATCTGACAGAACCAGTTCAAATGGCTTTCTGGCAGTTACGTCACCAATGCGAGGATGCGGTCCACGCTTCGCTTTTGCAAAAATGCATCCCTCACAGGTCGGTAGTTGAGCGGCTGCTGGTACTGAAAAATCCAGTCCTCTGACCATTTTCTTGTTCACTAACTTCTTCAGACGGTCTTCTCCAACGTGACCTAAACGACGATGCCACAATTCATACTTGTTCTCAGGAACAATGGCGGCACAAAATCGGTCGGCCAACTTCAAAATCTTCTGAGTTTTCGGCTTGACAGCATGTCCTTCTAGCTGGTAGTCTCCAGTCCCGTGGTCAACGGCGACTCCACACAGCTTTCCATTCGTGGCATAAATCAGACACTTGTTGTCAAAATGTGGTTGACTGAATCCAAATCCATTCTTTTGACCCTTGCGGATGGAGATCAGATTTGTCGTTGCAGTGGGTATGTGTAGTGTGTTACGTAGAGTGACACGAGTGCGTTTGTCATTGCATACCATAATCACACCTACACTGCCCATTCCGATTGCTGCGGTCTGCGTTTTGCTATCAGCGAGTGTTACAGGATGCGGTTTCAGAAATTCAACGTACTCACTGAACAACTCCCTGTCACGCACAACATGTTTCGTAGCTCCAGAGTCAAGCACAAACTTCTGTTGCAGGTCGGTAGTGGCAAGGACACAGTCGGCAGCATACAAAAAGTGACCTCCTTCTCCTGCATCATCATCGGATGAGCTATCGGCGACTTTGGCTGCTTTAGCGGACTCTTTTAACCTTGACTTCTTTTTCTTTGCAAACATTTTCGATGGGGCTTTCGATTTGTCTTTTGGCTTTGGACACTCATTCCAGTAATGTCCCACTTCGTTGCAGTTGAAACAGGGAAAACGACTGGTATTGCTACGAACAGAAGACTGACCAAGACGGCGTGTCAACATGACAGTCTCAGTCTCCACGTGTTGCAGTTTAACTTCAGCTGAACGCAGCGCTTCATGTAGCATGGCAACTGACAGATCCTCCTTGGCTCGATATATCTGCGCGGTCATGGCAAACTCCGGCAACAGTCCGTTCATGGTGATTGCCAAGCGTAGAGTGTCATCGATTCGGTGATCGCAGTCTGCTAAGCGTCCAACAAGTTCAGCAACAGAGCTGAACCAGTCATCGATCGACTGACCTTGTCCCTGTTTCAAATTCACGAACTGAGTGAGCAGCTCCATCTTGTTCGCAACAGTTGGACGGTCAAAGTATGTAGTCAAGGCGGTCCACATCAAACGAGGATTTTCTCCAATTGTGACGCTGTGCCAGACGTGAAAAAGTGAAGAGTCAATTTTGCAGTTCAGCACGTTTCGGACTTTGGCAGCATCAACGTCCCATGTCTGTTGATCCTCTCCGACGGCAGCAGGGCGAAGTTTTTCTCCAGAGACGATCGGCCACAACTTCGTAGCGAGGAAAAAGTCTTTCGTGAAAGTCCGCCACATTGCCCAGTTGGATCCGTCACCTTTCAAATTCTCGTACGGCGGTAGTTTGCTGTCCATGACTGACGAATCGGTTCCTTGAACTTGGACTTCTAATCCTTGTTAGCGGTTTACGCAGTGAATGTCGCTATGTAGCCAAGGAACACAACAGAGTTTATTGACAACACAACACAAGTAGTTTGTTACACAACAAGAAGAAAGTATATGTAAAAATGTCACTGCGTCTGCTTTCAGAAAAGACTAAAAGCTAAAGAGACGAAAAATGCTGGCTGTGACAACTGGAAGAGCCTCTCTCTGCCTTCTTGCATTGCAGCTCTCCACACTACCCAAGTACCAAGAAAAAAATTGATTTCAGTCAGCTAATGAAAAAGTCTGTAGATATATGACTATCACGCAGAAACAACCAAATGGGGCAAACATCATAAGGCACACACGAAATGATAGTTTTGGCCCACTTGTTGAAAACTGTCGTGTTTGTTCATCGCAACGATCTCAATGCAAGGCACCGGTTTCCGATCTTTAGTCATCAACAATAGTTTAGCGCCGAATATATAGTTAAGCAATAATTACTTACAGGGTGTCTCAAAAAAAATGATCACATTTCTTTTTACTGCCATTTCCGTAAATTTTGACCAAATAGGCTGAAATTTGGACCATAGGTGCCAAAAGTCGTGCAATTTTATGTGTTAAAGTTTGGTGCACTAGGCTTGACTCAATCCCGAGAAATTTCAAAAAAAGTGAAATTTGGTAATTTCAATAGTGAAAGGCGGTCACCGAAAAATGGAAACATTTCCTTTTCTTATATCTTTTCTAATTTTTGACGGAATTGGATGAAATTTGGAGTGTAAACGCAGACGTTCAGGGTAATTCGTGTGTATAAAGTTGACGCATGAACTCCAACGCTATCGTTAGAGTTTAGGCGATAATGTAATGTAACGTTTTTTTGGTGACCGGCTTTTGGTACTGAAATTACCAAATTTCACTTTTTTTGAAATTTCTCGAGAATTGGTCAAGCCTAGTGCACCAAATTTTAACACATAAAATTGCCCGAGTTTGGGCACCTATAGTCCACATTTCAGCCTATTTGGTCAAAATTTGCGGAAATGACAGTGAAAAGAAATGTGATCATTTTTTCGGTGACCGGCTTTCACTATTGATTTAACAAATTTCACTTTTTTTGAAATTTCTCGGGAATGAGTCAAGCCTAGTGCACCAAACTTTAACACATAAAATTGCCCGAGTTTTGGCACCTATGGTCCAAATTTCAGCCTATTTGGTCAAAATTTGCGGAAATGGCAGTAAAAAGAAATGTAATAATTTTTTTGAGGATAGAGGATTTTGGCAAGAAACCCATCCCAGAACATATGGGACGTCAGCTGTGTGCCAATCTGGCACAGCCGCTTGAGATCGAGACCGTTAAGACGAAACTGCAAGGACTTTAGGTCTTTCTCCCAGACCTGTTTCAGAAAGCTTGCTATCTTGCCAAGCTGATACTCGTTGACAAAGGCATCAATGAGTGCGACGAATAGAATCGGCAGTTGGTTTGCGTTATCTCGCGTCTGCTGGTCACTAAGTTCGGCCAGCTGTTTGAACTTGGCGCCCTGTTTGCTCAGCGTTGGAATATTCGTTGTGCTGCACTTGACTCCGGGAGTGGCCATAAACTCGTTGAGCTCATCTAGGAACAGGAAGACAAATCCATCGAGCCAATTAATGCCAGCCAGTAGCCCAACGTGTAGAGAGCATACGTATAAGTGCTCACACATCCAGCCCATACGTGGTTGGGTTTTCTGTTGCCCGCCCAAATCATAGATGAGATTATTGACAACCTAAACATAAAATTTAGGACATGCATCATACATTGTATTGATCTACCTCATTAGACGGCGGCTTGCCCCGTTTCTTTTTGTACTGGTCAATCTGCACACTCAGTCTGTCCGCAAACTGCTTCCGGTCCTCATAGGTGTATGGTTTCCAATTAACTCCAACTCGTCCGTTGACAACCATGCGAGAATCCTTGCCCTGCGATTTGTCCACGTTAAGATAAACACTGCAAAATCAAACGTGTTTGCTGTGATTTATCCAACATACCAACACAAGCATACCAAGGGCGGCGAAAAGAAGCACCATTTCCACCGGAGCCAGAATCCTGAGCCTTCTGGTCGCCAATTACACCTCCAGAAAGCAGTACTTTCACCTGAGGGAAGCGTCGCGCGAAATGGCGTTTCTCGGCTTACCAAGTTTTTCATTTCGGCTGCTAGGAAGCTCCAGTATGCAGCACATACTTCAGAGTCTAAATTTTTTAAAATTTACTTTAATATCAGCCAAATCTTCCTAACCTTCCTTGAAGTTGGTTGCCATCAGAAGACCAATTTGTTCTGGTGAATGAGTCTGAGAACCAATGTCCAAAATCCGAAGCACAAAAGTGCATACTGACCCTCGATTTAGCGGGAATTCATCTAAGCCAACACCTAAATCGATAGCTTAAAACCTCAGACAAGAAAAAATTATATAACCTAAATGGAACACGTTTTCTTCTCCACACCAACTAAATGAGATCGAAGAGTTTGGCTGACTGGCAGCTCTGAAAAGCATTTTGTTGCAGTAGAAATAAATACGGTAGGCAGCATTGTATGTACCTAAGCAGTTTAGTTGCCAATCGGACAGCTGTTGCCTCAAGGTCACGATACCGGCCACTGCCAAAGCATCGACTGTTCAGAAAGATCTCTTGATCCACAAGTTCAGCTACAGGGTGCAGCTCAGCTGTCAGGTACGAAACTTCTCTGAGCAGGAACCGCATCTCTGTCTAAAATACGAAAGAACAGAAGTCACAACAGTTATAAACCTTAACAAACGTTATATCGAATTAGAGGTGTATTCACTCCTTCCATTGCCAAACATTCTTTGTGAAGTCTGTAGCTAGAGCGGCTGAGTTTCTGTCGACCAATGTAAATCACTGAAAAACAATAAAATTCTACATATTAGTAACTGGAAAAAATATTATTACTGCGTCCTGTACGAATGTAGTTCTCGCGCGTGTGTGACTTAGTGAACATCAGAGGCTTCGGAAGCGAAACTTGCGAACTCTTTAGTTGTTCTTGGATGAAGTCCGTTCCTCCCTTATTGCTGTGTAACAAATCGCACAGCAACTGGTTTACTGAGCTGTCATTTCCGGCGCAGGCAACGATCTGCTCCTTGATCGATAACCGCCGCTTTCGCTTCATACGGTTCTGTAACTCCAAATATGGAGTTTTAGCCAGACTTCTGTCTACTGTTATAGAATTGCTGGCGCCCAGTTCTGGCTCTATCCACTTCCTGTCTGCTATTTCTCTTTTCAAGTTAAAATTTTCTGCCAACAACTGCACCTGTGCACTAAACTACTGTATTAGCAGATGTACAGTAGAGCTGATTGTTATGGCAACTTACGTTGGTGAACTTGCTGATCCGTCAGCTATCCGGCAATATCCTCCTGCCAGATGCCGCTTCAAGTTTGACGGCTTAGAATAAATGGTCCCGCAACTTGGGCAGGCAGATTTGCTTCGAGGCGTTAACGACAATGGTGACGGCGATTCTAAAGCATGCAATAATAGGTATGTATGGGGCGCGCTTTCATTCCATTTCTCCGGCAGCAAAACTTAGTTGGCAATTATAAAGAGCTTGAAAGGCCCAACGCCTGTTGAGTGACTGGTCAGGCAGGTCTATCTCATAGGTTTAATCCGCTTATTATCTAAATGGCAACACTTGCCTTCTAAACAAAGGCAAGTGAGTAACAAACCAGGTGCCGACAGAACAGAACCTAGACATGATGGTCACAGCTACCCTATTATGCGTTCATCTGCACTGTCCCTCACACAAGCAAAATCACAAGAAACGACGCACAAATTTGTACCTTTGTTCGGTCTCGGGGAACTAAACTGCAGTCCTCTAGCAATAGGTTCACTCGGCTTTGGCGCGATAAGACGAGGACCAGAGCAAGGCGTGTTAAGAACGGCACGGTGCTAAACATGAGTAACATAACTTATTCACAGTATCAGGATCGCGGCCGACGCATAAACCTTTTAAAAAATGGATAGCTTTTAGCGGCGCCGTTACTAAAAAGTGATACAGAGTCTAACACTAACTATTAATCTTCAACAAAATAGCCAACAAACAGACTTACCAGTTTAGGAGTTCGTGAGCAAGTTGGATCAAGGTTTTCCATCGCAAATGGACCATAGGACTAGTTTTTTTATACACTCACAAAATGTGCCGAAGAATACAGAAAACTTGTGTTAATTCAAATCACGCGCCGCTGGAAACGGTAGCCGTAGACGCAGCGGCTGACCGCGCAATCGATCCACGGCCGCGAGTTAACGCCCCGGCCGGCTGCTGTCGATGCGAGTATCCTCCCCGGCCGGCTGCTCTCATTGGGTCTCGGCCAGCCAATCGGGCGGTTATGAGCCGTTGGGCGTGGTTTTGAGTGCCGCGAGCTCCTATGGAGTGCGCCACTGTGAAAATATTACTTGCCTGAAAAATCGGAGGGGGGGGGGTCGAAAAATCGCCTCTGGGGGGCATCCGGGGGTCTGGCCTAAGTCGGGTGGGGGCAGACCCTGCAGACCCCCTGTTACATGTATGGTTTCATTATAGCCGAGGTGCGAGGAAAGAACTACATTAACCATTTATGTGACCCTTCTGCGCCAAACGGTGCAGCAAAGAAATGGGAGTACGAAAAGATCTGGTGGGGTCATACAACGCATTGGGGACACCGGACATCGGATGCAGAGTAGAGGAGTGTGGTGGGCGGAGGCGGACATTGCGAGAGTAGGAGGATGAAGCGCCAGTTTGTGTTGGAGTCGAGTGGAGTGGAGGAAGAGTTGAGGTAATACTGGTGTGCAAATATAAAATTTATACAGTATGTACTTTACAGTAGTACTGAGTCAGAGGATGAGGCGGATGAGGATCAGGAGGAGACTGGTCAGAGTGAATCAGACAGCAGTTACAGCGATGATGAGGGAACAGCTGGAGCTGGAATGTTCGTTATGAATAATTCGAAGGTCGGACGCATTGAAGCCACTCCATCACCGCGAAAAAGGACGCGATACCAGTTTACACAATCACCATGACGGCAGTGGTCTAGACTTGCCTCAGGTCAGGGAAAGCAAACTTGTCAGATTATGTTGACAATTTTTCTCCAGTGAACTTGCCTACGCTTTGCGCAACGAGTTACTAAACGACACCAATAGCTCAAGAGACCATGTAGCAGGTGCCCCTGTGGGAGAGGCGAAGGAAGAGCTGGCAGAAGCGGGGAAGAACTGGAAGAGGCAGAGGAAGAGCCAGAGCAAATGTCAACACCAGGATAACAGAACCATCATTGCTACCAATACCAGCTTAGATGAGAGGGAACGTCTCTTCTTGAGAAGTAGAGATGTGATAGGTCTCACACATAGGTAGAGAGACAGGAAATAAAATTACTCAAGTCTAAAATTTATCGTCAAGCGATATCGCCTGAATCCAGAGCTTCATTCGGATATTTTAAATGGACGTTCCTCTCCATACGCTACATATACAGTACACCGAGTACTAAATAAAATCATATCGTAAACAAACTAAATTTTACTGTTTCAGTACGCTGTAAAAACATTTCACTTTCCACCAGAGAAGACAGAGAATACCTTTTGCTATGGCCCGCTGCTACAATACTACCATCTCAAGTATTTTTTGGGAGAAAAATCATTTCGAAGCGATTACCTACCTTGAATCAGCCAAACTGATCTCTAATGGTCCATCTTTTCTAAGTGAAGACGGCCAAAGGTTAGAGATCAACGTTATCAAGGAAAAGATGGCAAATCTGTACTATGAACAATTGAAGGCCACCCAATTTTACGTGTCGTAACACACTTATGTAAACATACGTTTACTGGAAGGGAAGGCATTGTACAATAAGCAAAAATCTATTAACTATTAGTCGACTGAGAGTTTGTAGTCTACAGTCAGGATTGTTTTGCTAGCACATGTCTTCCCACCATGTCTGATCCAGGTAGACCGCTGTGGCAAAGGGAACGTTTATGACTCTCCAAGGGCCGAATTATGAATTGTGATTTGCATCTGACAATATTTCCCTACTGTATTCGATATGTAGCCTACTGTGTTTTAGGAAGCTCCAATCGGCCAGAAGTCTGAGAATTTCACTGCTTTTTGTCGGTTTTCTAAGGATAATTATTTGTTTGTGCAGACGTTAACTACTTCAAGTGCGTTAGGCTGCATCTACAGTCTGTACTCCCTCACGTTACACATATAACTCATCTCTTTTCCTTTTGCGTCCTTCGTTTAGTTCTGACATTAACCCGCTTTCTCTATATTTAAGTGTCGGCACGCCACTTCTTTTAGGTTCGGAGATGTGATGCACCGCTTTTTACATCCTAATTTACCTAACTCACTTTTCCTCTTAGGGGCCGTTCATAAACGACGTCGTTCCAGAGGGGGGGAGGGGGGGTCGGCTGAAATGCGACGATAGACGACGCACCAGGAGGGGGAGGGGGTTAGCAAAAAACGACGTCGCTTTTTTATGAATTTTAGGGTACTTCAATTACATTATTTTCGATTTATGCACATTCTGTCAAACGTTTCTCCATACAGAAAAGCTTTCCTGAGTGGTTGTAGGGATTTATTCTATTGATTGTGCAGTATGGTAACAAAAAAACGTGACAGTACTGTATGTACTGCCCTTTTATCGGGGGGGGGGGGTAAACCGAAAACGACGTCGCCATAGGGGGGGGGGTTCCCAAGAAACGACGCAAGGCGATTTTGGGGGGAGGGGGGTCCGAAAAATCGGGATTTTGGAACGACGTCGTTTATGAACGGCCCCTTATTTACCTAAAAGCTTAGTTTTCACTTCCTAAATTAGATGCGTTTGCTTTTCCATTTTAGTTGCTGTAGTAAAGCTGGCAAAGTTTTGTTCTAGAATGTAATTATGTATTATATTGCGGCGATTTACCTAATTGTACTGAGTATTGTAAAGTTGTAGTTACATCTGTATAGATAAGTTAGTCTGGTCTAGTTGTTCCGTGCTTGAGACAGTCTGTTCTAGTTGTCACCCCAAGCCGGTTGTACTACCGAGCTTGGTTCTGACCCTCCAGTTGTGTTCTAGTTCTAGTTGTGTTCTAGCTTGATCGCAAAAAGCAACTGGCGCTCCAAGCCAGGGTGGCCTGGCCGGTGTTAAACAAACAAATAAAGAGGTGACCTAAAAGCGTCACACTTCTGCTAAAAGAAAACCTCTTTCAGGTATAATTTTCACGTGCCCCGACATGCCTTGGAAAAGATTGATAGTCGATTATCTCTATTTCACGGAACACGTAGCCGAGCAACACTCTGAAAATGGACTCTATCGGGTTCAGGCCATTCAGTCGTATATTCCACGGAGTGGAGTACCACCTCCACCTACTCTGACACAGATTCTAGTTAATACTGATCTTGATTTGGACATTTCGGAAGATCCTGCTAACTCAGCATTAATTACTATGGATGTCCATCAGGGCACTAGCTCAAATCAAAGCTTTGCTTTGCAGCAACCATCCGCCAGTGTGATTGAATTAAATCCACGCGAAAATGCATCATGCGGACTACATTTCTCACCACTCATTCGTATCAGCCCTATGCAAAGAGAATTCCAAAGATATAGGAGAGGAGCAAGAATTCCGACGCCAAGTGAAACAACTCAAGCAAACTTACTTACACTGGAAAACCCAGCAGTCCATCAAAGAAACCACAGTGAGAGGAGATGAAGCTAGGCTTTATCTCTATTGTCAACGATGAGTCCTGCATCATCACTCTCTGTCTATGTTCAGCAAGGAGGTGGAAGCAGAACTAGTTGCTGAGAAGCCAGATTCACTACAGAGACATCTGAGAACCAAGGATTATATCTGGCAGTTAACTAATAGACATCTCCACTTGCACATCACAAATAGCAGTTCATCACCACTAACGCCAATTAAAGCCAACACCCGGATTCACCTGCTAAGCAGCAAGGGAACAGGACTTGTAGCAACCTCCCAACGCCCAGTCAGCGATCAGCGAGTAAACATACAAATAATTGAGCTCACAGCATGTGTGACTTGGTTATGTAAACAAAGTTTTCAATCTTGTGGCTGTGCGTAGTTCCCAGTTTATTGATAAGTGTCTTTCATTTGCTGTCCATTGTTGGTGAGCGACAATGCCTTTACTCTGCACCAAAACAGCACCGCCAGGACCGCTGGCATCAGAATAAACTATCTTCTCAACAAGTACCATATTTTACACAACTCCATGTAAAAAATGGTTTCAAGTAGTTGAATGCCAGGAAGTGTTGTATAGCAGCGCTTTGCTCTTTCATTTTGGTACGCAGTTGCACTCTATTTAAACATTCGGAGAAACAATTATTTCTAAATGCTATATTTTTTGGCAGTTAGTCATCACTTTTTTATCACTGTGCGGCTACCCTCCTTTTGACTACAGTGTACGTTAGATCAGTTAAACTAATAGACACACCACAGCGGTATGGCAATGTTCCGATTTCAGAGACCCGCTGGGGTTCACCTGTGGGCCTTAGCGGCCACGATTACTACGTTCTGAATGAAGTCATGACGGGATCTGCCTGGAAGAAGTTCGGGTTCTTTAATCAAGCATTGGAAGGAGGTATTTTTTAGTAGTAAGCAGAAATTTTTTTACTGTATAAGTCAAACAATTCATTTTAGCTGGGAATAGGAGTGTACATGTTTACTAAACGTTTCTTTGTTCAGATAGCCTGAATAAGGACTGGGCGGCCAGAAATCGTGAAGTCAAAGTGAAGAAAACAGAGAAAAGAGTGACAAGTTTTTTTTGGTATAAAGTCAGATAATTTACTGTAGCTGGGGAATGAGTGTACACAGGCAGTAAACGATTTTGTTCAGATAGATTGAACAGGGATTGGGCTTCACAACGAACATAAACACTAAGTTCTTACAAAGAGTTAATGTTTGTGTTCATCTACTGCACTTCCGGTTTTGCTTGTTCACCGTTTGCATAAGTTTGCTCCTGCACAGTCTGTCCGTCGGCTGGCACAAAATGCAGTGTAGCAATTACGGTAATTGACGGCACAGTGTCATCCAAGTCCAAGCTTCTGTTCCCTTGACCCGTTCATCTGTTTGGCACGTTTTATACACATCATCATAGCCTTTCTCTGTTCATTTTTCTCAAAGCCCTTCTGCTGTTTTTTCAGCTGTCGTTCCTTAGATGGTTTCTTTAGAGCTCCTTTATTCCTGACGGCTGCCTTATATTTCTCTCTTTTTTTCTACCACATTCGGCTGAGGACCGTTTTGCTTCTCTGACGGTTGGTTGCACGGTTTTAGCAAAATTTTCAAGAGCATTTCCTTCTAATTCTTCCAAGAAGCCACTTAATTCTAGACTAGCACTCATGACTCGACCGATCAGTAGCGCAACAAATTGCAACCATGACAAAAAAGGAGTAGATGACAGAATATAATTATTGTTGGTAACAGAGTTTTGGTTCTTTACCACTAAGTGGCGTTGTTCTTTATGTGGGTGGTAAGTTTGCGTTCCGTTGCACAATCATGACTCATGCGTGTTAATTTTGACGAAGAACTGTTATTGTAATGTTTGAGTGCTGCCAGGCGGTGGGGTCCCGTTTGAAGCGGCAGAATGGCTTCTACGTGCCACAATACCACTGAATCAAACGGAGTTTCCGATAATTCGGCAACACTTTGTGGAGGTGTTCGGTAAGGAAGGGTACAAGGTGGTGTGCCGCAGGTACATGCAGATTTGTCCGCGCTGTCACGATGTAGCCCAACGTATAGATGACTTGACGCATACGCCCGATGCCAGTCTCGAGCACATCTGCGTAAAGCGCGTGCATCAGATCATACATATATATTTTCGCCGCAAATCTGGCCGCTGCTGCCGACTGGTTCAATGCATCCCAGGCATCTTCGCCCCAGCTCTCCAGTGCGGACGGATAACCATCCACCGGGTGCACGCTCTGGTGTTGGGTCTGGGGTAGACCTAATTCGGTTAGTGTTGGGTCTGTAAAGCAGTCGCTGTTAGGCTTAATGGAAAAGACGTATTTTTCTGGTTGATAGATATAATGTTGGCTGCTGCAAAAGAATTACGGGAATTTTCTGACTAAATTTTTTAGCCTTCAAGAAAAGCATGTCCGTGTCGAGTACTGTTATCGTTTAGGAATTCAAACAACAGGCACAGTTGCTGAAGTGTTATTCGGATCGTTATGTCTGTATTGATTAAACTCACAAAACCACGCAGTACAAGTTGACGCTCTACACTCTCATGGTGGTTGACAAATTCGGTCGAGATCAGTTTGCCACCTCACATGAATCAGAAGCTTATCTGGAAGATTTTTTTCACTGGTGTGAAAGAACGGTTAGTTTTTGAAAAGGTGTTTGAAGAATTAGTAATCATTTGGCGAACCCCCCTCCTCATCATGCCATTACGTAATGTTTGCACGCCCCCTAATGCCCAGTCGATTTCCAGGAATGCTGAGGAAGCCCGAATTTCGTAGCGCACATTTCGGCCGCTCGTCCAGTTAAGCTGATACAGAATGAGGCAGAGTATTTTGAGCACAGAGGGTTGCCGCGTCGGTGGCTCAGTGGGTAGCTCGCTGCCTCTGAGTCACGGCGGCCGCTGCATCCCTAGTGGTTGTAGTGGTTCATCCTCTCGGCGTGGCAAGTTTCTTGCTGCAAAGAGTTGGTCGTCGGCACAACGCTCCACCCAGGCCACCGAAAGCTGGTTACAGCGAGTAGATAAAATGGGAACCAACTGGATCTGCCACAGCACCGAAGCCGCTCCTACAGCATGCCAACTTGGAGAAAGAGCAATGACGTCAGGAGTTGTCCACAGAAACCGACTAGGCAGGGGGGCCTCTCTCGCTCTAGGGGCGGACCTAGCGGACGTTGGGAGCCGACATCACCATGACGTCAACGCGCCAGGGACTTTCTTAGTACCTGGCGTCCAACAGCATGGCTAGAGTGGCTGGCAGTGATAGAAGGGAAACGTCCGAGATGACGAAACTACGGGGGTTGCGCAATGGATCGCAAGGTCTGAGCGTAGGGCCGTAAAGGCCCCCCCCCGCACATCGGATCGGATCGGCACAGAGGGTTGTCCACACCTCGAACTGAGGCTGCAAACGTGCTCAACATATCTCTCAAAGTGCTCTAACACGTTATAAAGCAGTGAGCCACCTGCGCGCTGACAGCAAACGCTGCATCGCTGTGCGCTGAGGTACCGCTACGCCAAGCCCAAACTGCCCAAGCACAAGACAGCTTGGCATAATCACGTAGATTATTTTGCCATTGACACTATCAGACGAGTCATGCATTCGTTGTTCAAAGAGAAGAAAAATCCATCCATTGCAGAAGTGCATTACAGGATGCATGGTCGATTAATGGAGCTCCGCAGTCGATCACGCGCAACTGTTAACCTTTGCGGTCTGTCCTAAACTACATTCACTGGTAAGCCAAGCGGTGCTGCCTGTTTGTGCTAAAGATGCACCGCTGATGGGTGGAGAAGACTAACACATATATTACTTGCGAAGGCGTCCTGAGCCCTATTAATGAAAATTATGGACTGCTTTCTGGTGTACTAGCAAAGTCTGTTGTATAATTTTCGTCACATAGGAGCTCAGTATCTAATCCAATCCCTGATGACGAGCCAAACACAGACAGCCTGTTTATCGAGCCCCGCCACCGTCGGTGTTCTTCTACCGTACCCCCTCTTGACCTAGATTAAATACAACGTTCAACGCTGAGAAGTATCGTCTGCAAAGCAGTGTGCCATACAACATTCTCCCTTCAACCAACAACTGTGTTCGATAATGCACTCTGCATCCGTTGGAAGGTTATAAATCGACTTGACGTATTTTGACATGACAAGCTCAACATGCATAATAGATACTAAATAGTATACTTGATGCAAAAAAATGTTCTTTTCACCGCAGAAACAAATTATTGTTTGAAACCCCTGACCAGATTAGAATTATATTTTTCCTTTTCATAACCAGTTTTTAAATAGAACCGTATGTATTTGTTGTCCCAAGGACCATTTGTTTACATAAACAGTTTACACATTGGTGGTATATTTTGCCGATTGACAAAAAAAGCGAGTGACGTCATGGTTTTTGTCCTCACCTCCTGATAAACTTTTGCAAACAAATTGTTTAGATTAGTAGCTGTAAAAGGGCTATGTATAAATAGGGTGGTCGATCTTCAGATTTTAGCTGGGCCGGTAACGCAACGCTGTTATTCTTCCTCTCAAATACTAGCAGCAAGAACTCTTAATCTATTCCCTACGAGTTCCAATCTTTAGGCCTCAACTCTCATTGTTATGCCACCAATCCGTAAACCAAGTGTTATATGGGGCAAAAGTATGGTCCAACAGTGGATGCTTGCATTACCGAGCGCTCAGGTGGTGTTATTAGCATTCTGCGTTCATTTAGGAGTGTTTTCGTGCATCAATCAGCTAAATCTGTATACACCCGTTCCAATCTGGCGCCACCTCCTTGACTACGCAGGGTGCACCTGTCGAGACAGCTGAGACGGAGTCGTATGATCGCGGGCACACGGCCGGACCAATCGAGTGCGGTGGCGTGACCAAATGACGCAAGCCCAGCTACTGGTATTGATTACTTGTGA
This sequence comes from Sabatieria punctata, assembly GCA_030248155.1. Classification (NCBI taxonomy): domain Eukaryota; kingdom Metazoa; phylum Nematoda; class Chromadorea; order Araeolaimida; family Comesomatidae; genus Sabatieria; species Sabatieria punctata. Next base: position 40,203 of record JASANB010003581.1, read on the forward strand.
CTAACATTTCTTCATTTTTACTAACTCATTACTTTGGCTGTTTTGCGTGCTAGCGGCTGGTTGTCTATAAAGTAACTGGGTGCTGCTCTTCTACTAAACGACAAGGCATAGGCGCCTCCTGACGTGAGCCACCTTTTCCTTCCTAACTGCCTGCAGTCCGGTTTTGCCGAGTACTGCCTAGATAGCCTCTGCGTGGTTTTGGTAGTTCTTGGGTCGTCTCTCCTCCGTTCGGCTCACCGATAACACGATTATCGGTAGGTAAATGAGCGTCGACTTCAGCCAACAGTGTTTCCTGCTTTCTACGTGCTTTTAACTGCGTTACCACTCGTTTTCCGACAACTTTTATTATACGTCTTCGTTTTGGTTAATAAAACCTACTTTTCTTCACTTCATCAAAATCACCAAATAATAACGCCTCTTCTTCTCCAACTGGTTCTTCTGTCTAAACCCAGCATGAACCAACTAAACAGAGTGGGATTAGGACAGAATTGGAGGTGTGCCACCGAGATTTGTTTTAAAATCGCTACTTGTAAACATGACAAACTGGGAAAGAATCATACGATTATGAAACAATTACGTCTGCATAATTCAACCGAATACGTTATTCTCTACATTCCTAGTCATGATGATAGAGGACATTTACTGTCGAAAATTGCAGTAGCTGATACGAAGAACGTGATATTGTGTGGATACGTGTTCAAGGTTCAGGCGGTTGTCCATTACGCATGGTTTCATTATACAGCATCGACCAAGATGGCGAATAGAATGTGGGCTTATCTGGATGATGATAAAGAACCGAGGTTTGTGGAAAACTTTAACAAAGTACAATATTCTAATCCGAAGGGAATCATTTATTTGTTGCGAAAATTAGTGAATGTGTAAAAACTATCTGAAGTGTCGCACTGGATATTAATATGCAGTAAATAATGCAGCCTACTGTTATCTAATTAGTGTTATGTATAATGGTTATGTACGTTTCTGCATCTCCATTGACAAGTAGTACTTTTCGATGTGGTTTAAGCGACGTCGGCAACTTTGAAACATGATGTCTCGCAATTATCCAGATCGGAACATGTGCTGCCTTCAGTGTAGTACTGGCAATTTCGGGAATGGTAGAGTAAAACGAGCTCTTATGCAATTGTGGGATTAGGTGGATGAAAGAGAAACTGAAAGCACGGGGCAGGCAACACTGAGTTTATTCATGTTAATGCCAATATGGTTACAATCGTGACAAACATGAAATATTTGATTGTGAGCTGTATTAGTTGGTTTTATATATAGAGCACTGGAAACGAGTTCTTAATTTCAAACTGTCCATATGTGATGCTCTGACGGTAAAAGGGGTGACGTTCGCGGTTAAAACTCGACAATTTTTTGCGTGTTATCGAAATATACTGAGCATTGCGCCGCTAGCTCTTTGGCATCTGATTGAAAACTAAAAACTTGTTTAAAACCGATGTTTCTGAGTCAGATTGCCGCTGCACAGAAAATAAACTGCCACTCGAAGACGTTTCTCAAGGGAAAGACGCCGAAAGAGCAGGTGTACATGGGTGGTGTGCGGCCAGGAAAGGAACCAGAAGGACTTCCGTGACCCCGACTGTCTCGCGCCACTCTACTGCATGGTGGGACGGGACCTTTGTGCCCTGCAAGCGAGGCATCGCTTCAACTGCTCCATGACCCGGAGGGTCAGATTAGGACCATCTTTCATCAACAGAGACTACATGAAATGAAGAGTTTAGAAAGTTCGTTCCCATTCTCCCAAAACCTGTGCCGTCCCAGGTCACAGTGCGTTCGCACCTGTTGTGCGTCCCACTTGTGTCCAGCCGTATCCAACCCGGTGCATATGATGTCTGTGTTATCGCCGAACGTCACATTTCAGGTTCTGCCCAGCATTACCTTGTCGGCAAGTCAAAGCTCATTGGATTGATGTAGAACGGGGCGACGCCTCAACGAGCTCAACGATTCTGAATTCTGACCTACTTAATTTTTTAACTTTACTGGATTTTTCTCTTTTTTTCTGTTATCCTGAGCATGCTGACTGAACGTCAACTAGCGTATTTTCTTACTATTGTCATGCTTCTGTGTTTAGTATATTCTTTGACTTCGTTCCTTGTTACCCTCTACACCTACTTATATGTGCCCCGTTATAACTTAAAAGTTTGAGGTGACTTTATTGTGTACATCAAAAGGCAAGAACATTCAGAAATCAGAAAAAGACAAACTAGAGAAAGAATAGTGAACAGTATCTTCAACATGGAAGACATTAAACATTGAACCGATACAAATTATTAGAGAACCGAATTGTAACGCGATTAACATGTACTCAGAGTCTTCCTTTGTGGGCGATTTTGCTAGTTTTAGTGATATAATATGTAAGTAAGTAATGTAAGTAAAGTTTATTCCCAGACACACATGTAGCATAATGATAGTACAAAGTAACGATAAGAGCGATATGAGTCAGGGAAAAGGCATTGAGTTAGCCATGTAATAGCTATTTTATAACCCAAGCCTATCTATTAGTAAAACACGAAAGATTTAAGCGACTGACTGCCTCCTTAAAGATTTTAACAGATCGGGAATGGACCACATTATCAGGTAAACTGTTCCATATCGGGACAACTCTACAAGCAAAAGAAAAATGTCTTGTGTTAGACCGTGCTCGTTGAACAGATAGTTGTAAAGAGTGGCTACGAGTTACAGTTTGGGGTGCTATAGAGAAAAACTCTTCGCATGACATATCAACTATGCCATGAAGCAGTTTATAGACAAATACAAGATCGGCTTGTATTCTCCTGATGTCCAAATATTGTAAGCCCGTACGTAGCTACTAGACGAATTTCATAAGGGAGAGAACCAAGCCCAGGGATCTTAGAAGTAAAGAAACGCTGCACAGATTCAATTTTCTGAATATCTCTTGTCAAATGAGGGGACCAAACTTGGGTCCCGTATTCTAATCTAGGACGTACGTAAGTTTTGAACATTTTAATGAGAAAATCAGGATCCTTTAGCTCAAAGCACGACAGAATAAGATTGGCCATAACGCGAGCCCTATTAGTAATGTAATTGCAGTGGGCTGTAAATTTTAGGTCGGGAGTAATCAAAACCCCCAGATCCCGAACACATTCAGAAGTGGGAATGATTGTGCCATCAACTGTGTATTGGAACATTGAGTTGAGTCGGGGATACAGATGTAGGACTGAAGATTTATGCAATGCAATATTCAATTGCATAGTCTTAGCCCAATTGAACACCGCGTTTAAATCATCTGAAAGTACAGTATTGCCAATTAGTGTAGGGACGGAAAAATAGATTTTGGAGTCATCAGCAAACAGTTTGATTTTGCAATGCTTTAGTACTTCAGGAAGATCGTTAATATATATGAGAAATAGGACTGGACCCAAGACAGAGCCCTGAGGCACACCTGATTGGACTGGAATCCAATCAGAGCTGTATCCATTGATACAGACCCTTTGGGCACGGTTATTGAGAAAGGCACTGAGCCACAAATCCCATAAGCTTTCAACTTTTGCAGCAATTTCGGATGACTTACAGTATCAAATGCTTTAGCAATGTCAAGATAGATGACGTCAACCGGTATCCGCTGGTCCACAGAGATCGTCCAATCATTGACGCAGCTCAAGAGCTGACCAATGGTTGAACGACCTGCTAGAAAGCCAAATTGCTGCTTTGAAATCAAAGCAGACCGAACAAGAAAATCAAGCAATGTTTGCTTGATCACTTTTTCCATAAGCCTACAAGTTGTACTTGTAAGACTAATCGGTCTGTAATTCACAGGAATACTGGAATTGCCAGACTTGTAAATAGGCGTAACGTTGGCAGTTAGCCAATCACTTGGTAAGGTTGCAGTAGCCATGGATACCCTCATGACAGTGCATAAGGGTTCACACAGATAAAGTGAAAGTCGTTTCAGAAAAACGGTTGGAATTCCGTCTGGACCAGCAGATAATTTCGGTTGTATGTGTTCTAATAGATAGTACAAATTTTCAGGAGAGAACTCCACTGTTGAAAGCCTATTGGGAGTCCTATTGGGAAAGTAAAGTTCAACCCCATTATCGGTTGTGAAAACGGAACTAAACTGTCGGTTAAAAACTGTACATTTATCTAAATCGGTAACTATGTTAGAGTCATTAGTTCTTAAAATCGGAATAGAGGGACGACATGTAAGTTTTTTGTTTACGTATGCCCAAAATGACCGGTCGTTATTGTTTTTGAGTACCGATAATTCGCGGTTTAATTTATCAGTTTGACAAGAGCGCCGAAAGTCTAGAACAGCAGATTTCCAGAGTGCATGTAATTGGTCTGAGTTTCCATTAAAAGATTTAAACCGTCGATGTAGCCGTTTTTGTTTCAGATATAGTTTACGTGTAGATAAATAGACACTGTTTTAGACGTTACAGCGACGAGAAAGGACGCCAGAAAATAGCGAAAGCGATAATAATTATGCCACCTGGGGCCGTGTTCGCCAACCCAAAGCTAAATAATTAATAATAACCGAGAAAGAGATAAACCTGACGGTTTAGCCTGGTTGCCGGCGTTCCGCACAAAAGAGACGCAGTCCGAGAGATCGTTTTATTGGCAGCGCGCCACAACGAGAAATACACTGCGCTCCAACGTACTAGCCGAAAACAACAACTGAGCGAGGCCTTGCGCCAGGCCCAGGGCGCGCGGAGTAATATTGGCCGGTAGCCAGATTAGTGCGTTATATTAGTTTAGTACTGTTAAATCTAAAGCCTCAATGTCTCGGAATCGAGTCCCTCTTTGATTAAGAATTTTCAAGGTCGTGTGTAATGAAGTTATGTAAACGTTTAGCCACCAACCACTTAATAGTGAAAGATTTTTCGATTAATACAACTTTCTTCTTCGGTGTGGAATAGTAATTCGCACATCTTGTGCTTAAAAGTCGTGCTTTCGAATTTCGTGCGCAGTGTAATGGTGAACCACCAGTGTCCAGCGAACTTTATGATCGAAAATAGTTTTGAACAGAGAGAGATTTACTTGAATAAATATCATATAATTTAAAATTCATTTGCGTTCAAGTTTATATTTTTGACATCCTAGTGCAACAGGTTTGACATCAATTTTTCACTGTTTGTTGTTTTGGTTCCTCTAGAATTTACATGCTTCAGTAAGTAGTATTACCTACAATGGTGCGTGCACCCTTTAAGAATCAAGCCGTTGGTTTGTATAGGAATCAATTGTTTGGTTGAGAATGTCTGGCTATAGATCTGTTCAGACTGCTGTGGGATACATATAATATGTATATGTATTATGTATAAAAACTATCTATTTATAGCACATAGAGCAAAAAATAGTGTATTTTAGATAGTTTTCACAAAGGAATCATTACCTGATGATATATTTTAGCATTACCTAAAAACTTGTCATTATTCGTGGAAAACACAAAATAAGCATCTTCACATCCATTCAGAAAACATCCAAATGGGTATCATTTTACTTCCTGCATTGGGTACAAAGAAATACCAAGAACAAATTCACAACTTTTCTTAATCAAAGTTCAAACGTAACACCAGTTTTTGACAGGAAACTCTTCGAGAAATCCAGCCAATAGTTTATGACTATTTGTACTTATGATGAAGCGCTTCATCGGTGCGTGCGTGCGTGCATACCGTGGGGTGTACGGTTTTCTACTCCACCCTTTCGGGCGGACATAATAGCTGGAAAACATTCACAGAAACCAATAGAGTATGCCACTGCAACAGACGCTCTGAGTGCTGTTTCACCCTGCCTGTTTGTGAACATGCATATACAGCTGACTACAGTTTTAAAAATGACCCAGTATTTTTACTCAGATTTTTGAATGCATCCAAGTCGGTTTTCATAGCGTAAAAGGACCCCGAGTCTTCTTCAGAAATGCAAAACAATCAAAGTAAAAGATATACCTTGATTTTTTGCTTCTCTGCCATTTTTATGAATTGAAGAGGGTTTTGCAGTTTACTTTTTGAAATCAAATTCTGAATGTATTTTATGCATTGAGTCCCTTGATATTCCTTGTTTATAGTCTGTTACTGTATTAGTTAGGTATTGTTTAGCTACTACACTTGTTATTTTGAGCAAGAATATAACGTAAATGCCATAAAAACAGCACAGTTTTTACAGTTCTTAGGGTAGGGGTTTTTTGAAAATGGTAGGAGGAAGTAGGGGGATTTTATCTGAAAAGTAGGGGGATAGGGTCTGAAAAACCTGGCAACCCTGCCGCGCCGCTCGCCTTTGTTTATTCATTCTCTCCATCTGGCTACCTGGCGAGCGGTTGTGCCGTTATTCTTCTGTTATTTAATTATTTGTTGTGGAGGTAAAAAAATTGTTGCTAAATCGGCCACTACAGAAAGCGATGACTACTCCAGACAAAATACAAACATATTAGCTTCTGCTTAGTGCTGACTAGCGGAATCAGAGATCCTTGGAAAGTCGATGACATTTTCCACAACGATTTCTTCTCTGAAACGATGCCTGGCTACAGGTCGAAAATTAAGGTCGTTTATGATAAAGCAACCACTTAATTATGCGTTTTGCAGGTTTTACCAATACCTCAGAGCCACCTTTCAGAAGACCACGCACCTGGTGCAAGAGGAGACCCAACGTCAGATTTCTATGACTGGTGAATTAACAGATTCCGCACTCGGGCCCTCTTGGCAGCTGCTACCTGCACACGGCAGGCGAGGGACGACACAAGGACTGCGAGCCAATCACGGTCGGTCAGCTGGTCGAATATTACCCGGAGGACCTCTCCACTTTGCCCGAGTTGTCAGTAGAGCATGGAGTAATAGTTGTGCAGTTAGGCCGTGTGGGCCGATTTCGAGACGTCAAACCTGTTTTGGCAGCCAAACCGTGGCACTCTCCAAAACCTTTGCAACAAAAACCGCACGGTAAAGTTTGGAGCTGCGCGGAAATCAACCGTCCGAACGTTGACGTGTTAAAATTAGTGTTGCAATGTTTTTATGACAACTGGTCTGTGATGCAGAGTGCTTTGGAGCGGATTACTATATATAACGGAACTCCAGGATTCGTTGATGACCCAAAACGCCTCACTACACCTTAGTGACCACAATTGCGTTTGCCGTTCCTGTTTCTTACGATTACGAGATTGCATGGCTGACACGTTGTTGCGGACTTGAATAAAGATCCGCTGAAGTAGCAAAATTGTAAATGATGAAGTGTAAAGTGATGAAAACAATCATAAATTACATACTAGTAAAGAACCATCTGTGAAGTTTGTAAAATCGCATCTGGCCATACCCAAAAACACCCATGGCAAACACTTGAGCATCTCTATTTGGCTCTGCAGTGACGCGTTTGGTATGAGTTTCAGTAGATAGATAGTCCGGCAAACGCTCACGACAACTGCAAAAAATCGAATCAAAATCAGGAAGCACAATGTTCTTGAGTACGACGGCAGTAGAAGCCTTGGCACAAGTGAGAAAATTACACGAACCCAGAGAACGTAGTACTACTGTTGTTTGGTATTGGATTTTCCGTTTGTGTATGTGTATGTGTATACACATCTACCTTCGAATGTGTATGGTAATTTGTGTATACACATTCAGCAAAACAATGTGTATTTTTGTGTATATTTGTAGTAGTCTATAACATGACACCCTGAACCCCATAAACGTTGTCGTGCAAAATCTACCTGTAAACGACAACGTTCACAGGGTTCAGTGCGTCATGTTATATACTACTCGGATTGGCGAGAACCGACCGACTGCCAGATGTCAGTTTATGCGACTGAACCCGCGTCGCACGCATAAAACTTTTCACCTGTTCTAGGTCGGCTGCCGGCCAGACGGCCGATGTCGGCTGGGAGCCAGACTGACGCAACGTGAATAAAATGTCTCTCTCCGCCCCAGTTTTTCTCCACGTACCTACATGACAGCCGTCGGACGAGTTTAAAAATTCACCCACTCAATTTTTCCGCTGCGGCCGACCTACCGACAGACTGGATTTTCTGCTGCGTCCGCCAGTGTAATAGGTCTCTATCAGGCAGGCGGGGTAGATGGCGATTGAGATAAACTTTTCGGGCGGTGCAATTCTGCCCGACCAACCGATGCAATGTGTGTCTGTGGCCAGGCGGTCAGTCGCTCGTGTGTGAACGTACGGCCAACGAACGGCACCTCTTTTCTCTATTAGAACAACCCGTCTATCAGCGGTTATCTTTCCTCATGCGCGTCTGCATATTTGCATACGAGGAGCCATAACTGCAACACTTTTTCCTATCGGCGCCTAAACCGTTCCTTGACGGCGTAGACACTACTGCTCACTCGGCATCCGATCTAGTCATAGGTATGTTGTTGCTTTTGCTCTTCTTGCTTTCCGCTGTTTTCAGCGACGATTGTCGCTTAAATCTTCTAAGGTAACGTTGTCAAAATTTCTGTTTGCCTTTTATTATTGTTTTTAGAGAGTGCACGCAAACCTAGTAGAATGGTTTTATTGTTCTGTTGCTTTTCAGGTCGGAGATGGTGTGTCGCGGCATGCCGGATTCATCGAAGGCTGGGGACGGTTTTTGGAAGTCCCTCAAAGTTCTCGCTACCGATGAGGATTGTCCTGCAACGATCCTCGAAAAGTTGAGAGGCGAACTAGAAAAGCTAGGACGTAAGTTTGTTGTTTTTGACAGTTGTGTCTGAGAGATTGTAGCAGTAGTGAATTATTGTGGTTCAATTTATAGGCCGTCCATCCGTCTCTTTGCAAGGTTGCACTTGCCAGTGCGACTCTGGCGCTGTCATGACAGGCTGGTGTTTGTCGGCCTGATCGTCTACATTCGGTGCAGATGACGTCCGGTCTCGCCTTGCAATCAGAACTCGTGCGCACAGTTTTTCTCTACGCCGTGGGTAGAACTAGCCGAGTTTCTGGGTGTAGTCGGATTGTATTAGTCAGTTTCCTGCTGCAACCCCATACGCGTCTATTGACGGGCGACCAACCGCTCATAGACGACAACTATCTTCATGCCACACAACAACAGCTAGTACCCGTTATGTACTGTAGATGGACTTTTCTTTGGTTCTCCATAGCGATAACATTGCTATACTATGTACAGTATAATAACAAGATCGTGACAGTTTTTGCTAATGACAGGTAAAAGGTAAAAAGAGCTATTTGTGAACTATAATGGACCGCCTGAAAGACATACTTAATGTTAAAGTACTAAAAGATGGGTGAAAAGTAAAAGTTAGTTAGACATCTGCAAAAGTTAGACACTCTAGCCAAGTAAATTTCATTTTTGAGCGCTGAGCAAACAATTTAGCAGTTAATTTCAAAACAAATTTACTCCGAAACACTGTTAGTGACAGCGGCAAATCAAATCTGGTACAGCGAGTAATTACTGCGGAAAATTGTCGACATAAATAGGTCACTCCTATTTATAGGCAGAGTTCGCCGGCTCTACACCAGTTTGAATTAGTTTAAAGTGGTCGACTTACTTCGCCTCCTGCTGCCGTTGCTGCTGCTAATAGATCAGGTAAAATTATTTATTTTAGTATGTGCTTATTGCCTGCGCAAATTATCGCACTGCGGTGGTGACGCACATTTTTGGTTGACAGACACTCAAAATTAGAAATCTACCGCTGTTGGTGTTGTCACCACCAGTGTTCTAACTATCGACACCAGCAGATAAGAACATTTTCAATCGCTCGCTGGTTCTCTCTGGCTACTGCGAAATTCCAACTGAAATTTCTATGTACCAACCACCGATTTTTTAGCTGACTCACTTTCTGTCTACAGCGCAAAAGATTTTTATCTGTTCCAAAAGCTTTATTTTATCAACTCAAGTTTTCAAGTTTACTCGCATAAAACACCCACTAGGGGTAAACTTAAATCAAGTCTTTTTACTCCATCTTCACTGTGAAAATTATGTCTGTTCTAACTGAAACAGCTCTAGGTACCAGTGGACTATTTTTCGCTGCCTTGAAAATGTTTTTATTCCTGACTCTCACGATAGGTAAGCAACATTTGGCGCAATCTATTATCGTACAATTCTGTGCTGCCCAGTCTAGTCTCGCTTAACAGTTTTAAGAATTCGCGTACACCAATAGGATAGTCATTACACTGCTGTTGCTGACATTCTCCCACTACTACTCTGCTAACGTAGAACAGTATGTCTCTGAGATTGCTGTTCTTCACACGCTGACATCGTTGTTGGTCCGGTTGCGCCACCAATATTTCTCCACTCTGTGAGTCATAGCCAAACTTTTGACCCTGGAGTAGAATCAACATGATTCGTTCGGCTAAATCTCGGCTGTCGCCAGAGTCTAGCGAATCTATTATCTCTCGTATTTCTGCCACTTCAATGATGTTAGGCGTTGGCTTAGGCTCCTCTTCCTGATTGTCGTTGTCGTCATAGTCGTGGGAAGGGGTAGAAGATCGTTGCTGTTTATTGCGCATCAATAGCAGCTGATCTTTCATGTCTTCGAATTGCGCCCGCTCCACCGCCACGTATTCCACAAACGACGCCATTGCACTACTATTAGTTGTAGCCGAGAATTATATTCAGCAACAGTTTCAGATCTGACTTGTGAGTGCGAAAGAAGTGAACCGGTCGTTTGGACTTGAGGAAATTGAGGATTAATTTTCGCTTTTTGGATATAATCAACACTTCTTCTTCAGTCAAAGGTAATCTCGCAATTTCTTCTCCTTGTTGTTGTCGCCGCCGCTTCTTTCTATCCACGACCAGTGGTAGTACGGCTGTAGCTAGTTGGCGAAAGCCCAAGCGCGCGAATTTAAGCCACCCGTTGTAGTGTGTATTAGTTTTGCGTAGGATATAGCTTTGAATTGGTGCCAGTCGGCGATCTTCGCTGAGCAATAGTTTAAGAACCAGTACGGGTGTGGTAATTCCAGGACCTCCACCGCCACCGCCGCTCATCTAGGATTGTAGAGTAGCTTCCAATCCTGCTTCTGCTGCTGCTGATCCTCCTGTTTTTCTTGTTGGCAGTTGGTAGTAGCTGACTGCTGCTTTTCGGGGAACAGACCGGTCTTGAGGCGAAACGAATCGGTTTTGACTGCCTGATTAGAGCAGTCGACTATTAAATAGTCGCGTCCCAGCTCGTAGAATACACGCCTCGCGACGCTTACCAAAAATCTCGGATAATGTGGAAATCGCGCTCTTTGTATAGTAGTAATGTCCAGAGTAGAAACCGTGCTGGGCATGAGAACTAGGTAGGTGGCGTTCTTTCGCACCGTACGCAATAGACTCCCATTTTCCGTCAAATCCTGTACAGTAAGAGCGATGAACAGTTGCTTGTGGTGAGAATGTACGCAAAACAAATCTCGAATGCAATCGCCACCACCGCCGGTTTTGCCTTGAAGATCGTCCACGATCACCAACGCGCTTTCGTCCGCTCCCAATCCGTCCATGGAGGGAAGGTTGGATTCGTTGGGCAATTCTTGGTAGAAGTAGACCTGACAGTGGGCGGAAAACCGATCGCGAATCTCTCTGTAGCTCGGCTGCCATACAGCGTAGTAAACGGCGATGGTTTTCAGTCTAGGTCTCTGTCTGCAAACCGTTGCCCAGTTTTCCAACAGATTACATAGGAATGTCGTTTTACCTACAAAAAACTGATAGCCAAAAAAAAACTGGTAAAAATTGACCATACCGCTTCCGCTTTTACCGATCACTAACATCGAAGCTGGATACTGCCACGACCACACGTTGGCTGAAAGTTTAATAGTAGTCATCTCCCACTGCTACTGCTCTCTACTGCAGTACAGTACACTGACAGACGGAGAGTGAAAATAAGCTGATGTCCATGGAGTTTGGGTTATATATCACAGAGAGAGAGAGAGAAACTTGTTCAGCTTTTTAGCTATGGTGGATCTGTAGGACATTTGAAAAAAGGGGTTGTTTTGTCACACAGTTTCCCTTAGAAAGTGGAAATCTAGTAATAATAATTCTAATACGTAGGTCAGCTGTTTGTTAATGGTAGTGAGACAGTACCTAAGTAGTGTATGTAGAGCGCGCGCCCATGGGGTATAGGTTGCTGGCTGTTTGCATTGTCAAAAATATGACAAAAGTTTATCGCTTCACCACTGTATGTACATAGTCTACGCAACCTACACACCTACAATATATGCGTAGTATCATAAAACTTTACGATCCAACAACATTTGGCTATAATTTTTGCACCACATCCTATACACACCGCTACCGCCACCATTTGCACAAATGTCACTGACATTCAACTCTACACTGGGATACGTTTCCACGAACCAATCCATTATAAAAATATCGGCATTGCGCCGCCTACTCGAAGCAGTAGTTGAAAGTTTAGACAGGCAAGCATCCAAATTTCCATTGTTGCGCGCTAGACAGTGCGCAAAGTACACAACGTACAGACCGGAACATTTACTGTTGTCATTTTGCAGTAGTCTATAGGGTATAGACCTGAATTCACCATCGCTCAAACTAAGCCAGAATTCATCCAACTGGTAGTAGTGTGGGGTTTTAGCCAAACTGTCCAGCCAGTAAAATTTTGACTCACTAACTTCTACGTAGGCGCCCACCCAATGACTGCCCTCGGCGTGAGATGGATCGGTGTTAAAGATCACCAAGCTGGCGCGATTGGGATCGATCATTTCTAGAGCCTGTTGCAGCTGATCGCTGGCGTAGAGTCCAGAGAAAATCGGTCTGATTTTTTGGTCCAAACGACCGCAAACATGAGCCAGTTGATATCCTCTGAGCATTTTTCTCCTTTTTCTACTCTATCACTTGAACGATTCCGTCCGGACGCAAGGTAACGCTTCTCTCTCCCACCACCACGACGAACAATGAAGCTTTGTTGGGTACTTCGGCGGCGAACGCGAAGTCGAGAATGAGATCGTTGTTGCCAGCGGCTTTGGGCAGTCGATAGTGCTTAGAGTACCAGAGTGGTTCGAAACGATGGCAGAATACTAAAAGATTTGTGAAACCGAACATAATATGTAGTAGATCTGTTTACAAACAAAACACTTACTGGTATATCCATAGACCATACGTTCTACGTCCATGAAGGTACTCTCCTTGCCAAAGCTTTGTAGAAGTGTTCGGAAATTGTCACTAACATCTAACGCACCTTCGGTAACAGTTGGATCGAAATTGGTGGTTAGTGCAGACGAGTTTTTAGGCGAAATTTCATCACCGAATCGAGCCGAAGACTGTATGACTTTGAGGTTTTTAAGATAGAGAGCGTTTTTCTCCAATTTTCCAGCGGCCGAGTCCGAGTCTACGAAAAATGCGTAGACAGCGTTGGGACGAGCGCCGTGTCTGATACGAGTACTGTAGATAGTGGCGTTTTGAGGAACTTGAAATGGGCCCAACACTTCGAAACTGGGATAGGTATAGACGAGTGGACGGTCCACGGAAAAACAACGTCTGAATTCTTGAACCGCCTCCTCCGTCAGAATCGCTCGCTCTACTACGAGCTCGGCCTTGATAGCGTTGAATTTATATTTGGTCTGAGTGGCGGTTCTGGTCTGTAGGCGAAACTCGTCCGGCGCGTGAAACAAACGAATTTGAACACGGGTCATAGGTGGGAAGAGTTTGTCAGAGCTGGACAGATCGAACAGTAGTGGACAGGAGACTTTTATGTCTCCCAACGTAAGCACTTTTGTGCGCCGAGTTTTCCATTTATCCGTCGACACACCTCTGCAAAATGTTTAATGCAGCGTAGCAACAGACAATACTATGGTACAGAGCACTACTACTTACTCATCCGTCTGCTGAATATCGGCGGCATCGTCAGGAAACCAGAACCAATTGTCCTTTTGCTGTTCTAGATAGTCTCTGGGCTGCGCCAACGTTTTGAAGTAACTTTTGTAACCCCAATTTCCGCTTCTTCCTGAACCAACATAGTGAATAAAAATTGGATATAGTATTAAAAATTTTACCTTCGATTTCGTGACCATTCACCGATAGGCTAACCGATTTGAAGGCTAAAAGCCCGGGCAGAGTTATCGGCGCCACTAGATCAGTCTGGGCATCAGGAGCCAATTTCACCGGCTGTCCCGTCTCGTTGAGCTTTCGCAAATTGAATGTCAATTGGAGCAGAAATTTGTTTCTCAAAAATGAACCCCGTTCGGGAATGACAAACTCGATATAGCCTTGATTTTGATCGAGATGAGATGGGTGAATGTGTTCTTCGCTTATCTCCAACACCTGGTCGCACAGAGGGGTTTGGTGGAAAAATTGGTTTTCCAGTGGAACGATAATTTGGCTGCTGGTGTCGCTCATCGTCGTTCTTGTCGTTGCTGCTGCTTCTGCTGTCTTCGTTTTGTAGTACTCGATTTTCTCACCACCGTTTGTCTCTTTCTTACTTGTCCTTTTTTAGCACCGCGAACGTTTTTCGTTTTAGTGATGCGTCGTTGATGACAACGATGGTACATAGGTTTTCTTCTAGGTTGTTGAGGACAACGTCGTTGTCGTTTCACAGGCTCTGAAGCCAGCAATGCTTCTTGAGACTCTAGCTTCTCTTTTTCTAGATCTATCGTCTCCACTTGTTCCGGGTATTTACTGGCAGGTCCTCGAATCGTTTCAGCTTTTTCAGGTTGAAACGAGTCCGTACTGAGTAGACTGCTGAGACCGGATGACATCGATAGAGCGACAGCAACGAGGCGACCGCACGCTGCCCAACAAAATCAAACACTGATAGTGTAGCTGGATGGGTATCGGTTATAGTAGTAGTAGATGGATAGAGAGCCTAACAGACAGGAGCATAGGTTTGTATTATAGAGGAGTAGGTTTGAAGACCAGATGAAATATGAGATTGCCTTTGTAGATCGATTCGCAGATTTTCATTTTTTCATCTACGATTTTCAGTTCCCATGCTCGATTTTTAGCCGGTAGCATCGATACCCATTGGGGTGGATAGAGCGCGAATGTTTTTGCATCGTGAATGGAGCGACTTTTCGTCGCGAACGGATAGTCCAGCATAGAAATCACATTCTCCGCCGTTTCATTGATTAGACTGTAGTCTACGAAATCGGCTAGCACGAATAGCGTGTGGTAGTGTTCCATAGGTTGTGGAGATGTGGTAGAACTGACTCCGGTCTCGAATATTTCGGTGTACGAGAATACAGTACGATTGTTGAATCCCAGCTTTTTGGCCAGCGTCTGGCTTAAGTGTAGGAATAGGTAGGAGCGTTCGGCCGGTGGTGCGTGTTTGGTGCTTTTTCCGATTCTCACCGTATTCTCATTTTTGTCGTAGGTGATTGACAAAACTTTTCCATCCTGATCAAATATTTTGAAAAAATCTGATGTTTCGAACACGCTCTTTATTTGATCTACAAGCTCCACCGTAGATGTGATGACCGCGGGCTTGAAATAGTGGATCGCGCTGCGCCTGGTTCTTCTATTGTAAACAGCTATCGCGCAATCGTCCACGGTAGACACGTAATTGGTGGGAATAGTAATGCTTTCGCAATGCACCATCCACCCATCCCCGCTGTCGCCGCCACCGCCGCCGCTGTTCTCCTCCAACTTGTCCAACAACCAGGTGGGGGGATAGTAACGCCAGTGAAGAGGTCTCACACCATCGCCGCCAGTGGGTGACACCAACTCCAAGTCTCTGGTAGATAGGTAGAGATGATGCGTCTCATAAACCATACTCTCTGACAATGACGGGACATTCCAGGCCAGCGCCACATTTATAGACCAGCAGAAATGTTATGACGCAATTGTAGCGTTTTTTCTGGAAAAGTGCCGGGTAGAACCGCCGCCGAAACCGGATCTTCTAGCAGATAGCTGGGGCGAGACTCGCCCGGCACTACGGCCCGTACTCTATAGACGCGATCGCTCCAACGCGGTGCATTGATCTTTTGAAAGAGGCTCTCTTTGGCCAACAACGTTCTAACTGCATCGCCAACTTCGAACCGTGGTTCGCTAGCATAGTTCGGCGGTAGTTGGCGAAATCTACGGTCTATAATTTCGCTCAATACCCGGCCGACATTGTGCGGTCCGATGGAAATCGGCGCTCTATCGCCTATAGCCGAATGCGACGTGTTGTTATAGATTCGAACGCTGGTTTTCACCGCTTCCCAGCCACTTTTGGCGGTATTGGAGGTTAGTACACGACCCAGTATAGAGCGTAGCGTCCTGATCAAACTTTCGGCTAGGGCCGTTTTCGATGGATTGTAGGGTGAGGTGTAGATCGGTTTGATTCCTCTATCTGCTAACACTTGTCTAGTCTCTTTGGCGATGAATTCTCTGCCGCGATCGGTGAAACAGGCGCGCACTGTGAAGGGAAACTCATCGCTGTCGATTATTCGAGCCAGAGCTCGAGAGACATTTTTGCCAGTAAGAGATCGTAGCGGCGCCACCGCCGCCAGCTTACTGAACGCGTCCACAACCACCAATGCATAGGGAAACTGCGATTTCGTTCCAGCGCCCAGGTACCAAATGTCAGCGGCGATCATCTGTCCCGGCGCTGAGACCAGTATGGGTCGGTCGAACGCTGGTCGTTTAGGAGGGCGTTTGTGACGACTGTAGCTCGGCTGAGTGGAGAGGAATTTCTTCACATCCATTAGTTTAACGCTGGAATCGTATTTTCTGGCCTCCGCCCAAAGCTTGACTGGTGTGGTGAAACCGACAGTGGGGTCCTGCCACAATCGGGAGAGTAGACGACTGATGTGCACATCCATAACTAAGCAACTGACCGTTCCCTAAAACTGCTAGCTATTCATATGCTACTACTACTGCTACTACGTGGAACCATACTATCGTCAATTTCTGAAGATCAATGTCGATTTTGAACTTTGTCTAGTCTAATTGTTTCAATTCGATGGAGTATATTTTATCAAGGTTTGATAGGTTAATAGCATCAGTGTTCAGTTTTGCTATGTGGCGAGCGGTGGTGGTGACGACGCTCCAGCGAACTTTGGAACGATGGTGGAGAGAGATCTCAATGCTGTTGGCCTATTTCACACTGTTGCTGTTTTTGCTGGTTTCTGGAAAATGCACACCACAACAACCAAACACAACGTGCACTATAAAAACGATGGAAGAATTGGCCTACAAACATTGTCCCGACTATCTACTGCTCTACCATCCCAATGCCGGTGACAGAGTTTACTGGGAAGAAACAGAGTTGCTGGAATTCAAAACTACAATGAAATACTTGCTTGATCCCAACAGTGTATGTTCTTCTGCAGCACACTGTAATGTGACCTACAAGTTCTATTACCTGCAGTTCGTTTTTGTTATGAATGGTAGTCAGTTTCATCGCGTCTACTTTCGCGATCATCTAATTCCAACCAACGATGTTATACAATTGTACTATTACACTGTTGGAATATGAAACATTTTATCAGCGATTATTGTCGTTTTACCAAATAAAACTTTCTAAACTGATCACGCCATTCAGTATCAAAACGAAGATGAGTCAAAGGATCCTGATCGGCAAAAAAGTTCAGAATTGCATAGATCAGTGAAGACAACCTTCCAACGGCAAGCTTCAATTCAAACACTTTTTCTTGGAATGCATTCATCACATCCGCGCGTGGTGTGCACTCCAAATACTCAGCTAAATATGTATTTAGACGCGCCTCTCTGTCCATCATCAAGCACACATCATGAGCTTGTTGATTGAGGGCGAAACGATCGCCGCGACACCCATCACATCTTCGATTGATAACTTCTCTTGTGCATAGGCTGTCTAGAACTGCTTCGAAAAACATCTTTTTCAAATCCAATTCATCATCAGCAGCAACAGCAGCAGCAGCAGCAGTGGTAGTAATGTTCTGATGATCCTCATCATCGTCATCGATGTTAGATGAATGATTCATCACAAAGTCTAGATAGATATAGATGGAGGGGTTACCACCACTAGCCAATGAGAATGACTGACTAAAACGTGTTGGGATTTATCTATTTGTAGGAGTAGAGAGCCATTAATCAATGTCAGCACCATATTTATAGCCCAACATCGCGTTATCTTCAACATGTCATTCTTTCATTCTAGCTGGTTGCGGCTATCTCTACTCCTCCCATTATCGCGATGGCAACTACTGCTGATGCTAGTGCTAGTAGAAAGCGAAAATCGCTCGTGGTTCCCAGACCATTGGCTGTGGCAAAAAAGAATCGATCCAAAAGAAACAGTTTGCGAGATGCAGACTCATCATCCATCAGACCGGAAAGTAAGTAGCGACCGTTCACCACCGCAACTAGTATAGATGAATAAATTCTGCCTGCACGCTGGCAGTATAAATCCATCCACACAAATCTACTACAGTATCTAGATGATTCACTGACTGTAGTCAGCTTCAGCGATGGTCGGACAATAAATAAGTCACATTAATTCACTTTGCCATCCATAGATGCGTCGTATCGGTCGCGCTGACAGAAAACTGAGTTGAGAATGGAGGGGTAAAAAGTTCTCCTCTATCGACGACTGTTTGGCCGTCCATGGCGTATTACATCGACGCCCGCAGCGGAAAATCCAGTCTGTCCGTCGGTCGCCCGCAGCGGAAAAATTGAGTGGGTGAATTTTTAAACTCGTCCGACGGCTGTCATGTAGGTACGTGGAGAAAAACTGGGGCGGAGAGCGACATTTTATTCACGTTGCGTCAGTCTGGCTCCCAGCCGTCCTCGGCCGTCTCGCCGGCAGCCGACCTAGAACAGGTGAAAAGTTTTATGCGTGCGACGCGGATTCAGTCGCATAAACTGACATCTGGCAGTCGGTCGGTTCTCGCCAATCCGAGTAGTATATAACGTGACGCACTGACCTCCTGTAAACGTTGTCGTTTACAGGTAGATTTTGCACGACCTATAAAATTGAGTGGGTGAATTTTTAAACTCGTCCGACGGCTGTCATGTAGGTACGTGGAGAAAAACTGGGGCGGAGAGAGACATTTTATTCACGTTGCGTCAGTCCGGCTCCCAGCCGACATCGGCCGTCTGGCCGGCAGCCGACCTAGAACAGGTGAAAAGTTTTATGCGTGCGACGCGGGTTCAGTCGCATAAACTGACATCTGGCAGTCGGTCGGTTCTCGCCAATCCGAGTAGTATATAACATGACGCACTGACCCCTGTGAACGTTGTCGTTTACAGGTAGATTTTGCACGACAACGTTTATGGGGGTCAGGGTGTCATGTTATAGACTACTGCTTGTCTCGACGGGCCTGAAAAAACGCAAATTAAAGTTTTTGCAAAAAAACTAATCGCATTTCTGATCTGACAGGACCACCCTCATTCCAATTTTTTGGGTCGTAAAACCAGTATGAGTCGGAATTTTGGTACTAAACTTGCAGAATATTTAGCCAACCATGTTGTTAATTTTTGCTGCTAATGTGAGCCAATTCGGTAAAGAACTGACTCAAAACGAAACGTTTGAGTGAGGGCCGAAAAAGCGTAGGGACACTTTTCATCTATACTGTACTTTATATATAACCTGTTGGTCTATACGTGTCTTTTTCCTCTCATTGTATAAAAATTGCCAGAGAGGCTGGTAAACGCGCAAATCTTATTCATAGAGCCTTTACAAGTGAAAATCCCGACTTTTTGCTAAAACTTTTTAAGGCATTTGTTCGTCCTAAGCTCGAGTATGCTTCTCCGGTTTGGAACCCATATAAGTATAAGGATATACGACTATTAGAGAGTGTCCAACGATCTTTTACACGAAGATTGACGGGGATGGATAGACTCTATGGCGACTACTTGAACAGAGTGCGTCTTCTGGATCTTGAAACATTAGAATACCGACGATTTGTGATAGATCTACAGTATGTATACCGCATTTTAACGGCCTTGTAGATGTAGAATTTTCAAATTTTTTTGAGAGGTCAAAGGTGACCAGAACCAGAGGAAACTATTGTAAGCTAGCTATCCCTATTTCTAAAAAACATCTAAATTGTAGACTAAACTTTTTCACTCATAAGGTGGTAAAGTTCTGGAATCAACTGCGTAATGAAGTTGTGAATGCTAAGTCTTTAGACAAATTTACGGCCTTGGTAAAAACGCAAAATTTGCCGCAGCATTTGTTATTTAGTTAGGCAACGTAATATGTCAAATATGGCGACTCGTGGTCTGTCGCTCCGACGGCTTTGTGTTACTCGGGCGATAAAGAACTTTGTACTAAGTCCTACAAAATTGAGCAAAATTCATGAACACAACAAAAACTTTGAAACTTTATTCCTGCACACGATTTAGCAGAGCTAGTCACATGAAAAACACGAATGTAGATCATGACGTGAGAGGATAAAACAATGTGTGGACTGTAACAGTGGTGAACAAGACTAGCACAAAGATCTGTCATAGAAAGCTTTCAGCCGAGATTTAAAAACAAACAAAGAGACTGGTTCCAAGCAGTTCAAACGCAGATTTATAAACGCTTCATTCAGCAGAGATGGTGCACGGTGTGAGAAGGCACGCTTAGCAGTATCGGCAGTAGGCTAATACAGAGTAGACCATGCCAAGTGTTCAACGTTTTCGTTAAACATAGCTGCGATAATGTAGGTGAACGGATCGTGCAGATCGGCGGTAAACTTTAGTTCCATCTGAAGTTTCTCCATCGGCTAGCACCTCAACGAAGGTCGGTGTTTTACCTGTGCCGCTGTTCCCAACACTGACAATGAAGATGTTAGTGGGATGTGTTCAGAGGCTATGGGCGATCGACAGTTCCAGACAGAGATGGACAATTGGAGAAGCGTCTTAAATAGAATTTTCTTGTGGCAGCAGTGACTCCAATTAATGGCAGCGGACACAGCTAGGAAGCAGCAGCAGAGAACTAACTAACAGAGCAAAGCAGAGAGAGAGCGAGAAGTCGAACAAAGAAATGCTAGCTGCAAACGGTTACGGTAATAAATCCATTTCCGTTACGTTTCAGTCTGCAGCAAAACGCGAGACACGAATATGCAAAATACGAATATCTAATTGCAAACACTTCAACACGCCTCCTCAATTAGATAACATTACAGAGATAACCAAAAAAATACACGCTTTAGTGCCGGGCAACAGCATTAAAGCTGCATGAAATTTACACCGCCAACAGCAGACACGCACAAAAGGGTACGAGGAATTGGATCGTGACATTCATTTTAGCCGTCGGCTGCTCGCTGGGCTGTTACGGCCCGTTATTTGTTTTTATATTGCAGTGTGGTTGCCTCAATTTCGAATTTATAACAGATCGCAAGAGGGCTTCTAGTCGCATCTTTTTGCCCAAAATCTACTGAATACAACCCCGAAAAGGCTACCTATCTCCGTGTTTTACTTACACCCCCAGAACCCACGACGGCAAGCAGCGTTTGATAAAACAACCCACCAGACGCTGTCCAATTATCTACCCCCAGAACCCACGACGGCAAGCAGCGTTTGATAAAAACTACCCACCAGGCGCTGTCCAATTATCTACCCCCAGAACCCACGACGGCAAGCAGCGTTTGATAAAAACTACCCACCAGGCGCTGTCCAATTATCTACCCCCAGAACCCACGACGGCAAGCAGCGTTTGATAAAAACTACCCACCAGGCGCTGTCCAATTATCTACCCCCAGAACCCACGACGGCAAGCAGCGTTTGATAAAAACTACCCACCAGGCGCTGTCCAATTATCTACCCCCAGAACCCACGACGGCAAGCAGCGTTTGATAAAAACTACCCACCAGGCGCTGTCCAATTATCTACCCCCAGAACCCACGACGGCAAGCAGCGTTTGATAAAAACTACCCACCAGGCGCTGTCCAATTATCTCCCAGAACTAGACCTAGTTCGTAGTGACTACTAACTACAAACTAAAAGACTACTAACTACCTGACTTTTGGGAAAAATGAGACTACAAATTAACTCTAACTACAAACTAAATCCGCTGACTACAAATTGACCACTAACTACATATTTTTTCGTCCTGAGTTTGTAGTCTCAAATCTTGAAATTTGCACGGTTGTTTACAGTTATTTTATAACAGCTTAAGTAAAAATTTTTACAAAAAACGCGAAAATTTTCCATTAATCATAGAAATTACAAACATTGCTTTGCATCTTACTTCATTGAGCATCTAATTTAGTTTAGTATTTGTACTGTAATTATAATAAGTGCATACATAAATGACAACTCTTAGGTACTCCCTCCAATGATTAAGTCCACCACCATACATGTAACAGAGGGCTTTCTGCCTGCCCCTACCCGAAAGAGCCAGACCTTCCAATCGGACACCCTTGAGACCATTTTCCGACCCCTCCGATCTTTCTGGCAACTGGCAAGGCAAGTCATTTTTTAGCAATTTTTTGCGCTTTTTTAGAATTTCAAACAGGAAAATTGCTAAAATCGCCTGTCAGATTAAATGCATTTTTAGCTGTATTTGAGTCCAAATTAGCGATTTTTTGCGATTTTTACGATTTTTGAGCGTTTTTTAGTACCCAACCCCTTTCCCCTAAACCGATGACGTCATTTTTGCACAGGCCCCAGAGACTACAAATTGACTACTAACCACTAACTACAAACTCGGATCGCTGGCTGAATTGACTACTAACCACTAACTACAAACTGAAAAGCCTGAAAGCTTGGACTACTAACCACTAACTACAAACTAAAATTTGGTTATGAACTAGGTCTACCCAGAACCGAGGCCTCTATAAAGTCAGCGGTCTGCACCAATCTTCCATCCATCGCCTGCTGCCTGCCGCCGCCGCGCCGCCTAAAATATCGCTGCCACTACAACTCGTGATCTTGTGTGCTTGTGCGTGGCTGTGTGGTGGCGGTGGCGGCGGCGGCACATTCATCGGCAGTGCCGCCAAGTTGGCCGGAAAGGCCAGTCATGTGCCAGGCAAGTAGTAGTAGTACTTGACCAACTTCTATCAGCCTCTGTAATAACGTGCTGGAGTACTAATCATTGTTTTGTGGTTCTCCTTTCCGGTGGCCCACAGGTGGAGGTCACTATTTGAGTGACCTCCACCTCTACTTAGTTTAGTAATTTTGTCTTGGCGGCCGTGTTTTTAAAATTCATAAATAAGCCTCAGCCCACAGAGGCCAGCTCATGCCGCCAACGTCAACGCAGGCGCCATGAGTCGGAGTGCGCTCTGGTGTGGAGGCAGCGGAGTAATTCAATCGAAGGGCCGTATAAAATCTGTGAAAATCAGCCAATCAAAATTAGTCGACGCTGATTTGGCGGTCCTTTGGAGAACAATATTAGCAAAAAAAGTTAAAGGGCGCCGAGCAGTGACGCAAATAGCCGCCTATATAAGCAGCCGAAAATAAATCAATTGGTCGGAGCCTCTCTGTCTTTACGGCGCTAGTTGATTGTTTGATAGCTAATTACGCCGTTGCTAGAACTAGAAGCTAGAACGAGCTAGATAGAACATGGTACGCGGAAGCGGCTAGGTAAACGTACAGGTGTTTTTAGTTTGGCGGAAGCCGCTCTGTGATAGCATGGAACTTTCCGAATATTGGGAAAGGAGAACACTTCCAACAGAAATAGCTGAAATTTGTGCCTTCACGTTCCCAATATGAGGGTGCAGGACAGCGGTGCACTCGCGACAGCTATTTTCTGCTCATTGACCGACAGAGGTGCCAACAAACTGCCACAACCACTGATTCAGATTTGCACGACATTCACGACTGTCTTGCACCAGGTAAAGCTAGAATGTTGTAGCACAGACTACCTATGTATCGTTACGGTGCACATTTCAGAACCCACTGCAGAAGCCGACCAAGATGGCACTTGATTGTCCCAATGACAAAATTAGTATAAAGTTATTGTCAATGACCTAATGTAAAATTTGTCACACAGAATGCACTGAAAATGCATTGTTTTCCACGGGTGGGCCAACATATTATCACTGTGCGGGGAGGCTGTTTGACTAATATAATTTTCTAAATTCAAATAAGTGGTTGGTTGCATTATGTAAACCAAAGGTTTTCGATAAACAACTAAAGTCTGTTCAAAAATCTTTGGCGCTGGGTACATCCAGCAGTGTTCCGAATTTATGCGTGGTGTGAACCCCATACATGTATATATGGATCTGTTCCTCTCATCAACGAGACTACTATACTGTTCTCGAAATTTGCATATTGAACTTTAGTTAGGAGCAAGAGGCCTGACAAAAAAATCGACTTTTTTGGCAAAGCGCCAATTTTTGTGCCGATACCAGATTCGCATTCCCCAACCTTCAGGCATCTCGAAAATACTACCATATATGGGTCTACGATCAACCCTACCAAAGTTACACTCGATTTTCTAACGCCGACAGGCGGTCAAATTTTTGCTCTCCCATAGTTAAGCACAAAAATTCATTCAGGATCGAACACATGGGGGTTTTTTTCCTCCAACCAATTTCAGCTCCACGGTTCTATATTATTTCGGACATGCTGAATCCAGCGGTCACATTGGTTTTGCTCTACGGCTTTGATTTTTGCCAGAAATTTGACCTCGAAGTTAGGGTGTCCACCGGAATTTCAGAAAGACATAGCCCAACGAATCTTGTGTGGCCCTGGTCAAAACCCATACATGTATATATGGATCTGTTCCTCTCATCAACGAAACTACTATACTGTTCTCGAAATTTGCATATTATACTTTGCTTAGAAGCAAGAGGCCTGACAAAAAAATCGACTTTTTTGGCAAAGCGCCAATTTTTGTGCCGATACCAGATTCGCATTCCCCCACCTTCAGGCATCTCGAAAATACTACCATATATGGGTCTACGATCAACCCTACCAAAGTTACACTCGATTTTCTAACGCCGACAAGCGGTCAAATTTTTGCTCTCCTATAGTTAAGCACAAAAATTCATTCAGGATCGAACACATGGGGGTTTTTTTCCTCCAACCAATTTCAGCTCCACGGTTCTATATTATTTCGGACATGCTGAACCCAGCGGTCACATTGGATTTGCTCTACGGCTTTGATTTTTGCTAGAAATTTGACCTCGAAGTTAGGGTGTCCACCTAAATTTCAAAAAAGTGTTGTTGTCATGTCGGCATTAGAAAATCAAGTGTAACTTTGGTAGGGTTGATCGTAGACCCATATATGGTAGTATTTTCGAGATGCCTGATGGTTGGGGAATGTGAATCTGGTATCGGCACAAACATTGGCGCTTTGCCAAAAAGGTCGATTTTTTTGTCAGGCCCCTTTCTTCTAAGCAAAGTATAATATGCAAATTTCAAGAACAGTACAGTAATCTCATTGATGAGAGGAACAGATCCATATATACATGTATGGGGTTTTGACCAGGGCTACATAAGATATGTTGGGCTATGCCTTTCTGAAATTTAGGTGGACACCCTAACTTCGAGGTCAAATTTCTAGCAAAAATCAAAGCCGTAGAGCAAATTCAATGTGACCGCTGGATTCAGCATGTCCGAAATAATATAGAACCGTGGAGCTGAAATTGGTTGGAGGAAAGAAACCCCCATGTGTTCGATCCGGAATGAATTTTTGTGCTTAACTATAGGAGAGCAAAAATTTGACCGCTTGTCGGCGTTAGAAAATCGAGTGTAACTTTGGTAGGGTTGATCGTAGACCCATATATGGTAGTATTTTCGAGATGCCTGAAGATTGGGGAATGCGAATCTGGTATCGGCACAAAAATTGGCGCTTTGCCAAAAAAGTCGATTTTTTTGTCAGGCCTCTTGCTTCTAACTAAAGTTCAATATGCAAATTTCGAGAACAGTATAGTAGTCTCGTTGATGAGAGGAACAGATCCATATATACATGTATGGGGTTCACACCACGCATAAAATCGGGACACTGCCGGATGTACCCAGCGCCAAAGATTTTTGAACAGACTTTAGTCTAACCGTCTGGCCCATTAGGAAGCAGTCAGCGCAGATAGCTTCAAGCCCATCAGCTTTACTTAACAACAAAGCAAAATTCTGTGTGAGGGGATGGAAAATAGTTTAAAATGGAAGTCATCTATAGAAACTGGGTTTTGAGACCTTTAAAAGGGCGTCAGTTTAGTTCAATTACACTCTCTTCTACTACCTTTATCTGTGTTTACCAATAATCTGCTACATCACAGCGCTTGCGAGTCTGAAGGTTCGGCTCTCCAGCCAGGGGCCGTATTCTGGAACTAGGGTTAACTCTAACCCTGGGTTAGCAAACCCGGGTTACGTCTAACCCGTATTCTCGAAGTGAGGGTCATTTCTAACCCTGGGTTAAAAGTTACCCGAGGTTTAAACCTGGGTTAGAGTTAACCCAGGGTTAGACCTAACCCTGGGTTAACCCTAACCCGTATTCTGCAGTAGCTTCTAACCCGGGTTTGACTCTAACCCAGGTTAGATTTAACCCTGGGTTTGACTCTAACCCAGGTTAGAAGAGCTTAACCCTGGGTTTGCTAACCCAGGTTAGAGCTTAACCCTGGGTTTGGCAACCCAGGTTAGAGCTTAACCCAGGGTTAGCAAACCCGGGTTAGATTTTAGCTTCAAGAATACGGGTTAGAAGGTTGGGTTTAGCAACCCAGGGTTTGGCTGAGTAACCCAGGGTTAGTGCTCTAACCCAGGGTTAGAGTTAACCCTAGTTCCAGAATACGGCCCCAGAATGGCTTCGTCGTACTGTTGCTAAGTAAATTTGTTTGAAATATAATTAAATTATAATTTACTTACCACATGCCCAGAGAAATATATTTAAATTAAAATTTACTTTCCATATCTGAGAGACAGAGTTCAGGACAACTGACTCAAAATAGAAGTACTACTAGCAGCTCCACTACTAACTAACTGGCTCAGAAATCGTTCGAAATCAGAATTGATTTTTTAGCAAAAAATGAGTTTAAAAGCTTTTGCCAACCGAATTTGGCCTTTGCGCTGCTGATATTTAAAACCTTTACACTTGTTCTAGCTCTTCAACGCCAATTGACAGCTCAAAATTTTTAGTCTTATTTTTAATAGAATAATTTGGGCTCCATAAAAAGCGTTAAATTTAAACACACTTCTCAGATTTTTCAGAGTATTGTGTAGCTCTACCTGTAGAACTCTTGTGTATCTAAACGAAGTTTGCTGTAACTAAGTTCGGTAACTTCTAGACAATTGTACTAACAAATACTTGTTTAAATAAGGCAGTTACACACATGAGAATCGGCGGGTAAGCAAGCAAACCACATGGCCTGCCATGACAGTGATTTCACCCCTCAGCCGAAATGATAGCCCATGTCTGTCAACAGCAATAATGACAGTTCGTCAGAATTAAAACCTCAATCTCAAAACGCTTTCCAGTCAGCTTCTGCTTGCATGCACAACAGACAATGCCTGTGAGACTGAAGATATGCTATCGCATAGCAAAACTGCCTGAAAAGTACCTAATATCCATCCATTCTTTGCTCAGTGCTCAGATATTAAATAGTAAGTTGTAGTAAATTTCGAAAAAATAATTATAATTTACTTGATAACAGTAATTGAGAGTTGCTGTCGATAGTATAGCGGTTGTCTCTTGGCCTTTTGTAAGCAGTATCGATTACCAAAGTTGTGTGTGAATTGCAACTGACTGGCGAATAAGTAACATATGCAGATATCATAGGATTAGCACAAAAATTCTAGAATTATCAACATGAGGAAGACTTGAACTAATAAACAAACAATCGGTTTCGTATGTTAAGAAAGGAGAATACATAATAGTTGAAGGAACTGAAGAATTGTAGCTGCAATAAATAATACGTTTCTTAGCTAAATGAAATGGGTCAGTCAGCTGACCAAGTGACCAACCAAAAAAGGGATGGCCCTGCTTGCGCCGCACAGTTGACACTAGGCTGTACGTACAGAAAACAATCAGTCATGATCTGCCTGACAATAAGAATCTAGCACCTGCTTGAGCAGTAAACAGAACATACTATGTGTGCTTACATAATTACATTACAGCCAGATATTTAACGCTTTATGTGAACTGCGAGCTGCAAATGCCTTCGCACAATTATCTTACAAACGTCTCTTACATGTCTTACAGAATTATCTCACACAAAAGTGTTTACATAACCATGTCACAATCGGTGATTTAACGCGGTATTATGGTAAGTTTACCATATTTGGCACTACTGCTAGAGCTACTAGCTCCGAATGCCTTGTAAATGAGCTCCCTGCATGTAATCAATGAATTCCATGATTAAACATGATGTCATGATTAAACAGACACAAAGCAACGCGCATCATTAAATAAGCTTGGCGTTGGCTATGATCTTCTCCACTATTCAGCCATTGTTGTACAATGGTACGTCCGAAACCGAATTTGTCCTGCATCGTCTCCTAAAATATATACAGTAGTGCACAAAAAAAATGTCCTCTCCACTTTTTCGGGTTCACTAAAATCACTGTTTTTCACTCAATTCTCAACGAATTTGAACCAAATTTTCAGGGTAGGTGCCCAATTAGTCCGGCTACTTGTGTTACAGTTTCGGCGCGAAAATTCAAATTTTGGCGGGAAATTTAAACGAAAATGCGAAAATCATATGGTCTCATAAAAACGGCTCTTACTCAAGAAATACAAAAGCTACGCCCGTGAAATCACGGCCGCTTATAGACCCAATTTAGTGCAATTTTCTGTGGAAGTTTCAAAATCCTCGCTCAAAGTACGCGCGAGAATCCGATTTTCAAATTTGGCAAAAAATCCGAATTTATCCATTTTCCAAAGCTAACATTTTGAGGTTCACTGAAATTGCCCGTTTTCAGTCAATTCTCTGCCAATCTGAACCAGATTTGCAGAGTACGTGCCCAATGGTTCTGGCTAACTCTGCTAGAATTTGAGCGCGAAAATTCAAATTTTGGCCGGAAATTTAAACGAATATGTGAATATCATAAAATGGTTTCATAAAAACGGCTCTTACTCAAGAAATACAAAAGCTATTCTGGTGAAATCATGGCCGCTTATAGACCAAACATAGTGCAGTTTTATGCAGAAGTTTCAAAACCCTCACTCAAAGTATGCGCCAGAATCCGATTTTCAAAGTTGGCAGAAAATCGGGATTTATCCATTTCCAAAGCTAACATTTTGAGGTTCACTAAAATTGCCCGTTTTCAGTCAATTCTCTGCCAATCTGAACCAAATTTGCAGAATAGGTGTTCAGTGGGTCTGGTTAACTCTGCTAGAATTTCGGCGCGAAAATTCGAATGTTGGCGGGAAATTTAAACTACAAAGTATCCTGCAAAAATTGTTCTTACTAATGTTTAAATTTCCCGCCAACAACTGAATTTTCGCGCCGAAATTCTAGCAGAGTTAGCCAGATCCATTGGGCACCTATTCTGCAAATCTGGTTCAGATTGGCAGAGAATTGACTGAAAACGGGCAATTTTTGTGAACCTCAAAATGTTAGCTTTGGAAATGGATAAATTCCGATTTTCAGCCATTTTTGAAAATCGGATTCTGGCGCGTACTTTGAGCGAGGGTTTTGAAACTTCTGCATAAAATTGCACTATATTGGGTCAACAAGCGGCCATGATTTCACCAGAATAGCTTTTGTATTTCTTGAGTAAGAGCCGTTTTTATGAGACCATTTTATGATATTCACATATTCGTTTAAATTTCCCGCCAAAATTTGAATTTTCGCGCTCAAATTCTGGCAGAGTTAGCCAGAACCATTGGGCACGTACTCTGCAAATTTGGTTCAAATGGGCAGAGAATTGACTGAAAACGGGCAATTTTAGTGAACCTCAAAATGTTAGCTTTGGAAATGATGATAAATCCCGATTTTTTGCCAACTTTGAAAATCGGATTCTCGCGCGTACTTTGAGCGAGGGTTTTGAAACTTCTACGTAAAATTGCACTATATTGGGTCTATAAGCGGCCGTGATTTCACGGGCGTAGCTTTTGTATTTCTTGAGTAAGAGCCGTTTTTATGAGACCATATGATTTTCGCATTTTCGTTTAAATTTCCCGCCAAAATTTGAATTTTCGCGCCGAAACTGTAGCACAAGTAGCTGGACTAATTGGGCACCTACCCTGAAAATTTGGTTCAAATTCGTTGAGAATTGAGTGAAAAACAGTGATTTTAGTGAACCCGAAAAAGTGGAGAGGACATTTTTTTTGTGCACTACTGTATATTCAACATATATTCATATTCAGAAAGCTGGACCGAACCTATCGGAAAGCTGGACCGTGAACCTATCGGAAAGCCAGAAACTATCCGATACGTTCAAAACCCGGTCATTTGCAAAAGATTAAATATACAGAAAGAAAGAGCCGAAATATTGTTAAACTTAATATTACTGACTTAAGCTTAGTTGTGTAAGAAATTTGCTTCTTCATTTAAGAGTAACAAAATAAAGCGCGAAGTTTTTGTATATTACTGTGTAAAGTGTTGAATCAAAATGTTTTGTAGGCCTGATTTGTGAAGTATATTTTGCTGTTTTCATAAATATTTCATAAGCTTTTAATTTTTAATGTTCACACCACTACATCAGCATACAATCCTGTTGCCTAACATTCTATTACACAATTTGATTGTACAATTTGATTTCTCCATTTAACAGAATTTTATTATAACCGATCATCTTACATACTTTTTTCTCTTCTCTTAGCTATTTGAAGACCGCCTGACACTTCCTTCTTTCCTCCAGCTGTTCACCGGTAAGATCGTCGGCTAGAGTAACGATGCGACCATAGGGCTTGAAGTGCTTGAGTTGCTTGCGATGCGTCAACATCTTTTTCTTTTCGATTCGAGGGAGACTGATGATAAACGAACCGTCTTTGCACCAGTGGAAATTTTCCAACTTCCTTTTGATGTCAAGGTAATCGGGCGACCGAATCTTTAACCCCTCTTGCAACAATCTACCTATTGCTTCTTCCAAGGTTGTGCTGGAAGGGAGATCTTACTTCTTGATTCCGTAAACGCGTAGATTACTCTGTCGACTGTGTCGCTCGTTTCGTTCAACTCTTGTCTTCAATTGATTCAACTCTGCTTTCACTTGTCCTAGCTCCATAACCAATTTGTGTTGATCTATGTTAAGAATGTCGTCTGAGTCGTCCGCTCTTAGTTGTTTTGGCTACAATTGATGAAAAGCAATATTTGCTAAGTTAAACTCATGCTTCAACAATATACTAGTGACATTTAAATTCACATGAAAACGCAGACCTTTTACAAGTTGTGCGCGAAAGTCTGCAAGCCCTTAGCCGTTTCTTGCGATGTAAACTGTTGGTCAGAACGCACTCGAGACACACAAAGGCCGAGCAATAGTCGCACTGCACCCGATCCTCCACTCCAGATGACAATCGGGTCAGTTTCTTTAAGCAGCTAACATAAGTCGAGCTCATCTTTGATTCAGAAAATCATAATAAAGTAGGCAGCACGTTAAGCCAACGGTCAACGGCACAGGCAGCGCTGGGCCAAAAGCCGCCTCATGCCACACAACCTGTTCTGGCACACGTTAATCGGAAGCATGTTTTTGGCACACTCGGAAGCACTTCCAAGAAAACTTGCAGTAGATGCAGGAGCTTGATAGTCTGGCGGCTCATTGATCTTTTTTACAGCGAATGTTGCTTGCTCAGTCCATTCTCTAGCTAAAATAATACAGAAAATAGTGCATAATTACTTCTCTTTTGTCCATAGGTGGTCTTCTGCCGTCAATTCGAGCCTAACAACTGCCTTTTTATTATGCATAATGCTTCCGAGTAATCGTTTCCATAGCTCAACAACAGCTTTCGGATGCTGAGACAGCCAATAGGCGTTGCCAGGGACGTGGCCGATGTCATCGATCAGGCCGCCAGGTCAGCCGCACTGACCTTCACTCACTTCTTTTGTTTACATGCTTAACGCTGTGTAACCAGACCTCACAGGTTTACCTGGTTTTGTGTTTTATCCGCATAGGGTGTGCATCTAATGTCTGATACACACCAACCCAGACCAGAACCCAAACCTCAGCAGCAGACCTTTTTGACAGAAATAAATTCATTAGTTTCGATTCGTTTGTACATGCACAGTACTGGGCTCTAGTTACAGGAATTCTGCGCAAAATAGCATCAATCTCTCTACACTTCATTATTCTTCTTTTTGGCGGTGATGCGCCTTTTTGTCACGGCGAAGATGCTCCCATGGAGCTTCACCGGTCTGAGAAGCACTTGAGATTAAGCAGTTGTCGAAAATTTTATGACGCTAATGATCAATTTTTTTCAGAGCTCATATTTTGATGTCCGTTTTTGCCCTTGGGTAAAGTGAGTGTGTCTGACACTGATTTCAGAAAACGTTGTGTCATACAAAACTATTCCAGATACCCCAGCAAACAAACTATGGTGACTGCAGAATTTTCGTCTTTGCCTTTGCTGCATTTCTAGCAAGTGACCGTTTTGTTCTCATAAACTTGTGCTTGTATTTACGCGTTTGTGTTTAGCAACAAATCGTGACAGCTGACGGCCTATTTGTCGTACTGTGCAGAGAACGAAATGAACCGGCTAAACTTCCTGAGGGAAAATGGAACTAATCTGCAGACATTGTTTTTTGTGAGCGTTTAAGTCGATAAAAAATGCTTGTATAGTTTTAGTTAGTTCAGTTAAGTCAGAGCTTATTGAGAAAATGTTTGAGAGTAGGTTGACCGTGTAATAAAACGGAGGTCGCATTAGGTCTGAACTTAGATGGTTGCCACTCGGAAAAGATTAACTCCATCGTCAGAGAAACCTCAACAGTCCATGTTTTGAAACAAATTATGGTCTACATGTAACAAACTTATGTAAACATATCCTTTGTTGAAGGCATTATGCTATAAGCTGCCTCCACATCGTGCAGGACAGCAGCAGTTAAACCATGTGCTTAGACTGGAAAAACACAACAGCGTTGATAACCATGCGTTTCTTGAGTGGTGTCATAACTGGCATTCTTGAAGTCAAGTCAAGTTTTACTCCCGATAAAACACCTACACCATGCATGGCACAGTAATCGGTAGGAGTCAAGAAAGAAACTAATACAACAATGCAGGACAACAATACTTAATTTTATGAGTAGTCTTGGAAGTAGTAGGTCTTCCTTTGAAGTATTTTCCGTGCGTACGTAAACTGGGGTACTGCTCTTCCTAGAAACTCAGCTTCAAGACGTCGCCTGTGTCCACATTGGATTCCCCCAGCACGTTTGGGTTAAAAATCTATTTGCATTGAAAAGATTTGAAACAACAGTGACAGCTTGCAGGAGGTTGCTGCTGCCAGGCAGAACGCCCGTGAAGGGGTTTGGGTCGTGTACTGCTTCCGCCACAAGGGCGTCGGCCCGGAAGATGACCAACCGGCCGCCTTCAGCGTGCTTGCTGACGAGCAGTGGCTGTTTGACGGCTACCAGACCTGCCTCCGGCCAGTCACCGCACTCCCTGAACTGGCAGAGAACCAGCAGGCTCCCTTCCTGCTCAATATGAAGGGGACAGGGGTTGAACAGGTAAAGTTGGGGAAATATGCTTAGTTCATTTTTGCATACAGGCTAAATATTTTTTGTATAACTGCATAATATCAAAAATACTGAAGTTTTATTAGACAAAAATAGTGAGTTTGAAAATTTCGTGGAAAGCATTGGTTTCTGAAAAACGTACTAACTGTACACATCGTTTTTAAGGTGTCCAAAACACTGTCAAAGTGGCAGGAGCGCATCTACGGGGAAGCCCAGGCGTCAAACGTCACTGACGCCGACGGCAATAGAGACACTGGCCAACGACCCAGCGATGGAAATACCGGCTGCCGAGAGGCAGCACATCGCAGGGTTTCTGAACCACACTACCCGCGTGGCTACCACGAGGTTAGCAGTTGGCAGCACGTGCACTCAATGCAGAACATGTTACTTTATCATGCACTATAATTCTGATACAGTCTGGCCACGCTGGACAAGGTCATCTTCATCTCCAACAAACTCGCGAACTGGTTCAGACGGTCGAGCAGGAAGAAAGGGAAGTAGCAGAAACGGGGTAGCGGAATCCAGCGCTGGAGAGAGGGCCACTGGAGGGAGCGGCACTCCTGGAGACACGCACGTGGGCCCTGGAGGCAAGGCGCATCTGTTTTTTGTTTAACAACAGTTGCTCCATGTTGAAAGTTTATGAGAAAAACACAGGCAAGTACTATGCTCTTCGTATGTTGTATGTATAGACCAACAGGTTACATATATATGGCCAGCCAATAGGCAATAGCCTATATTGAAAATACCAACCATGCATGTTACGGTGATACAACGTTACATGCATGCTTGGTATTGGTGTGTTGTGGTATTCAATACAGGCCTATTGGCTTTTAGGATACTGCATGTACTATCCTATGGTCCCACCTTGGCCGCTTAATGTAACTTATAATCATTTCAATAAATTCGTCTGAAACGAAAAAAGGTGTACTGCACTAGAATTGCAATGTAATCCTTTATCATTCCTACAATTGGCAGGCAAAGTAGATAAGTTGAAGGAACGGCAGGATGTGGACGACCGACCAGTTCGCGTCAGAGTGTATTTTGAATAATTCAGAATCCCTTAACAAGAGCGAGCAGCGCCAAGTGTTTGTGCAGGTGCATCCCGATTGATACAATATCTAAAGACTGTTTACGGAGTGTCTGATAACGTTAGGCTGAGCCAGCCGCTCCATGTCTTGGTGCACTCCCTCCGCTCTCTCATCCGATCAATCAATCAGTCACAGTTCAATTGGCCCGTTCCTAGTCTCATAAACAAGATCTCTTTATGTGAAGACGAAGAGCAAAGGCATAAGCTAAGTTCGACTCAAAGTTGTCTTGTGACTGCTTGCGATCTCCATGACCTCCTGGTGTTTCTCGAATTCACGACATGAGCCAGTATCCTGAAGGTAGGGCGAACTTTTTAGTTGTTTGCTCATATGCAGGGTATGCTTTGGTGCAGTCAACTGAGGAGACAGGGAGCAAGTTTGGCATGAGCGAGCTGCTGCTGGTGTATGCTGACATGGAAAACCACCTGAACACACTATTCGATGCCCTCAACTTCAGGTGAACGACCGCAGACCCAAATTGGACAATTACGTTGTTACTGTCTGAATGGCTCTGAATAATATCTGACTCCAAATGGTTAACAATTGACACGATTTGTCCGTTACAAGTGTGACGTCCTTATGTAAACATATATTCATTGCATGCCACCATCAACGAGCGATCTCAACATAAAGTTTAGTTTAAGTACAAACGTGAAATATTCCTGATTATACTTTACGTCCTACCTTTGCCTTTGTCTCCACCAGCTTTTTGTCCTGGTGTTGCTATGACTGAACCCATGACAGTTGCATGCACATTAAAGCAGTAATATTTGTCAGATTTTTCAAGCAACACGAACAAACACACTTACATTCGCATTACCTGTTGCAAGTTACACAACGCACACAAGATTTTTCGAGATTTCAGCAAAAATTTGGTCACGATCTGCTTCTTGTAATCACCCGATTTGGTATCATATAGAGCACGAAACTTTTGCACTTCTCCTATAAGGTCTTCATCAACTACACGAGGTTCACCCATAGTGCAGTCAAGACAAACAGCGATCTATACATAGCCTATAGAGAAATATCCGGCCCTGCAGATTCATATGCAAATCACCTGGTGTTGCTGATAAGCTATGATGTATTAGTGGCCTCTCAAAATACGTCCTCAAAGCAGTACCACTAGAGCTATTAGAGATAGCAAAAAACTATTGCCAGCATTGAATTCGCCGACTCAATTTACCCTATAGGCGCTAAATTTTGTACGTTTGTAAGTCAGTCACAGCAGCGCTTGTGCGCGAAAACGGCCCGCTTGCCTGTTTTGCCGGCCCAAAAGTTAAAATTTCCCCATCTAGAAAAGACACGGCAAACAGACAAAAAGACACGATGAAAAGACAAAAAGACATCATTGTGAATAGCGTCTTTCTGTCTTCCACATTGTGAACCGGGCTTTAGCTATATGCGTAGCGTAACCAACCTTGGGTATAAAGTATATCCTGGCAGCACATCAGGTCCCAGGCCAAACGGGGAAAGATTAAGGGATGAATATGTCTGAGCCTAGTAAATTCCTAGCAAATTCCTAGCAAATTTCTCACTCCCTCAGTTCGAAATAAAATAGCTATTTATTTACTAGGCGGCGCTTTGCTCAAAATTAACTTGCTATGAATTTGCTATTTGCTACCCGATTTGGCCCAAAAATAAATTAACTTGCTATTTGTTATTAACTTGCTGGGAAACAGTAACGTAAACTCGCTCGAACAGGGCTCACTAGCCGAAAATAAACTGGGCTCGCTGGCCGTAGATAAAACTCGCTCGAACTGGGCTCGCCGAATATCTCTAGAGAGCGCCTGTCTAAAGTCTGGCACTGACATAGCCCGTCAGGCTGCTAGAAGGCCGGTCCTGTGAAGTTATTTTCGACTCGTGCTGCCACTTTTTTGCTGCCAGCGCCAGCAGACTGGTATCAAAAAGGTAAACTTATGGTTCGATAAGCCTTACCGATGTCTAGATGATAGTGCTTTACCGTTCCCGAATCTTTTAGATGTCAATCAAAATCAATGATTCTTTGCTGCATGTTGGTTGCTGCACTGGCGCTCAGAGGCCAGCTCAATAGCACATGTCCGGTTGGAAGATTCGTCACTGGAAAAATGCTGATCGTCGTGAAAAATCGGTTGAACAGCGCGTTGGAAGCGACTGACAGAAGGTGCATGGATAAAGGAGAATTAGGAAGTGTCCGACGAATCCCAATCTGTTAGTTTTATTTGGTTTTAACCAGTTGTACTTGCCTAAACGCAAGTATAATGTAATATAGACTAATATATTATGAATGTCTCTTTGCAGCTACCACTCGAACGTTTTTTCCAATTTGAGCAAACCTGCAGCGGATGGAACAACAAGAAATTAGTTGTAGCGATAACGGCTGGACGAAACAACAGTTGCGATGTCAACCTGGCCATGGTTTACTGTAAAAAGGACTTGCACTACCCGACCTTACAGGTGATGTTAACACCCTGTAACACAAGCATTGGCTCATTGGTCGAATGCGTTCATTGATAACGATTCAGATTGTCACAATTAGTTGTACATTCTGCAGGTCTAAGTGCCAGTGATACAATACAACCACGGAAGGCGTCCCATTTTCCGTCAACCACATAATGTAGCAGACCAACCAATGCTGGCCTCATGCAAGTCACGGAAATTTGCATAACAATTAGGCCTTAACCACAGCCAACCCTCACAAACTAATTTACCTGCCTCACGGAAAATCGGACGCTTTCTCTGGTTTCCACTGCAGTTGAATTTTGATCTGACTCATAACAGGCAAGTCTTTGGACAGCTTGTGGGGTCACCACTGAGCAAACGACCCCGTATAATCAGCAGACCTTGAATGGCACCGAGCCAGCCGCGTCGTTGGCTCAGTGGGTAGCTTGCTGCCTCTGAGTCACGGCGGCCCCTGCATCCCTAGCGGTTGTAGTGGTTCATCCTCTCGGCGCGGCAAGTTTCTTGCTGCAAAGAGTTGGTCGTCGGCACAACGCTCCACCCAGGCCACCGAAAGCTGGTTACAGCGAGTAGATAAAATGGGAACCAACTGGATCTGCCATAGCACCGAAGCCGCTCCTACAGCATGCCAACTTGGAGAAAGAGCAATGACGTCAGGAGTTGTCCACGGAAACCGACTAGGCCGGGGGGCCTCTCTCACACCAGGGGCGGACCTAGCGGACGTTGGGAGCCGACATCACCATGACGTCAACGCGCCAGGGACTTTCTTAAGTACCTGGCGCCAAACAGCATGGCTAGAGTGGCTGGCAGTGATAGAAGGGAAACGTCCGAGATGACGAAACCACGGGGGTAGCGGAATGGACCTCGAGTCTGATCGCAGGCCGTAAGGCCCCCCCGCAAATCGGATCGGATCGGATCGGGCACCGAGCCACAGACTTCTGCAATTTCTGCAGATAGCATAAACGTTAACACCAAATTGAATTATTTGGCTTGGAAACGAAGTCAACAAGAATTTATCTTTTCGCTATTTGTGGACTAGTTTGTGCTACTGTTGTTTGGTATTGGATTTCCGTTTGTGTATGTGTATATACAATTACCTTCGAATGTGTATGGTAATTTGTGTATACACATTCAGCAAAACAATGTGTATTTTTGTGTATATTTGTGTATGTGTATTGTACTGAAAATGCAAATTTTTTGGTTGATTTTCAGTAAGAAATGCTAGGAAAATTGAATCTCTCAATGTCTGCTGCTTGAAACATTGGATAGCTTTGAAATCGAGTTACTTAGGCCATTTGAAGGCTTTTTGAGGATATCTACTGTTTATTACTGCAGCAAAAACATCGAAATTTTACGTTTCTGTTCGAAATTTTATCGATTTTTGCCGATCAAATACACATACACAAAAATACACATTTTGAGTACTGCTTGTGTATGGTAATGTGTATCGGAATTTTCAATGTGTATGTGTATGTGTATGTGTATACACATTGAAAAAACAATGTGTATTTTTGTGTATGGTAAATGTGTATGTGTATACACAAACAACAGTAGTTTGTGCCCTGTTTCCAACCAAGTCTTATTTGCTTACAAAACAGTTAGTGTCTGGATGCCACCTTAGGAGCTAGAGTTTTGTCAAACATGTCCAATATTCTTGCTAGCTTTGTAGAGGAGGCACTTGTGGCGTAATTAATTGGTATGCTGGTTTGGTAAACGTAGTGTTGTTACAATACCAAAATTTCCGTTTGACTATGACTATGACTACCACTCGTTTGAGTACAATACCAAGGTAGTCAAATTTGACTATATTGTAGTCAAACCGTTCGATTACCATGGCCACCGGTTTGACTACTTTGACTACTTTTTGAGACATGGCAAAATTGACGTTTTCAGCGATTTATAAGCTTCAGTCACCAAGTGTCAGTCAAAAATGACTTTGACTGAGTGCACAAAGTGTTTACTTTGAAATAAACAGTATAGTTAACTGCTACAAATTAACCCAGAATTGTTTAATTTTCAAAAATTTCAATGTAAAAAGCATCTTTCGGAAAGACAGCGCAAAAATAGGCAAATACCCGGTTTAGTTTGGTGTAAAATCAAAGTAGTTTTTGATTTTTCTCTTGTTCTTTGCTCCATAAGAGAGGTATTGTACTGTATGTCATAATTTTCACCCTGACCAATTGTTTAATTAACCTTGCATCAAGCAGAGATTTGCTGACTGACAGACAACCCATACATGTAACAGGTCATCCGCCGAAGGGGGATGGGGGTTGGGGGGTCTGGTGCCGGCGGGGGGAAGTTTGGCTAAAAAATCGCCAAAAATCGCTAATTGGGGCTGAGAAACAGCTAGGAAATCCTGTTTTGCAGGCGATTTTACCATTTTTTGTGTCTGAAATCGTAAAAAATCGCTAAAATTTGCTCAACAAATTATCTGCCAGCAAAATCGGAGGGGGCTCGGAAAAATCGTCTCGGGAGGGGGTCCCCATCCGAGGGGTCTGGCCTAACTCGGATGGGGGCAGACCCCCTGTTACATGTATTCTGACACCTGTTATCAGTCCACAGTTTTAGAGAAAAGGGTTGTTTGTCTTCTAGAGAGCTAAACATGAAACGAATTTATAAAATATTCAGTAAATAAACCGTAAAAATGTGGAAAATATGCTTGAAAAGCCGCTGCTTATAAGGAAATGTAGTCATAGTCAAACGGTTTGACTACCTGGTCTTCGTTTGACTACGTATTTATGGTAACCAAGGTAGTCAAACTTTGACTTTGACTACCTGTCTGTTTGACTGCCATATCACAAAAAGTGTTAACTATGACTTTGACTTTGACTATAGTCATAACAACACTAGGTAAACGTTCTCACTCTAAATTTATAGTTGTTATTGAAAGTTGCCACCTGATTTTGAATGATGCCTAATTTGTACTTGTGTGAATAGACAGTCGAGAATTTTCTGTGCCCTATATAAGCGCCGACTGTAAACGAACACCTCAGACGCCGAGACACAGAGAGATTGGGTCGGAGAGGCCACTGCTACTCCCCTTGTTTTTCTAGTTCGGTTCCATTGTTGATACCCAATTCTCTGCTACCTCCGAGGTGTCCGGAGCGGCCTATTGGTGAGTGAGTGAGAAGTGAGTGTTTTATACAGTATATACTGTATATGACTGACATATATTTTTATCTATACATTATATACTGTATATATAGAGTGAGAATTTGCTAACAACTTTTTTACAGGAAAATCGAAAAAGTAGCCAATTTTCTGATACAATGCGCATTACGCAAACCGTTGTCAAACAAAATGCATAATAACATTGCGTAACCTTTTACATAAACATTAACCAATACATATAGGCCGTTTTTACAACACGGAATCATTCGTCAATCGAACTGCAAACATGACTGTAACCTCAATGGTCAATGCGATATTCTCCTTCTCATCGATGTTCCGGAGGCAACTGTTCACCCACATTAAGAACACCCGGAGGGTATTCGTATAACATTTTTCTGGCTTTAGAGTTAGACCCCCAACAAAATCACCATAAACGCGGGCGGACTAAGACGGCTGGCGTTCTTCCTTAGGCGCTATTCAGAGTTCAGACCACGCCCTGCAGCACGGCATACGCATGGGCTACGCCCTGCAGATGGACGGCTAGGATAGGCCAGTCATGCTACGCCTCAACCCGCACCTATTATGAATAGAGAATGCAACCTCTACAGTGCCGCGTTTTACTCGCACCAACCAGATTTTCCAACATTTTCTGCCCCTCAGACCCAGAGTCTGGAACTGCCTCAGACTTTCTGGAACCGCTGCACTGTCTGGGACTTCCTAAACCTCTGGACTGCCTCAGCCTTTTTGAAACCTCTGAACCACCTCAGACTTTCTCAATTCCTGAACTGCATCAGAACTGGTCCAGCTCTCAGAAGATATGATACTTCGCTTTCGAAAGCTATCGCACATTTCTTCACACTTCGGCCCTTAAAATTTAGCCAATCTTCTTATGTGAGTAAAAATGGCGGCCCTGCTGCCGGCCCTTCCAAACACATCCGGATCTACTCCATATGGAGTAGGTGTAATACAAA
This sequence comes from Sabatieria punctata, assembly GCA_030248155.1. Classification (NCBI taxonomy): domain Eukaryota; kingdom Metazoa; phylum Nematoda; class Chromadorea; order Araeolaimida; family Comesomatidae; genus Sabatieria; species Sabatieria punctata. Next base: position 81,073 of record JASANB010003581.1, read on the forward strand.
GTTATGCAATTCCACGTGTCAGCCGTTACTACGTCAAGACAGTGGACTCGCGAAATGTATTTACGTCACACGTGTGATTGACTTATGTAAACAAATGTACAGGGTGTGCAAAAAAAACAACCCAGCAGAGTTTTTACTGTAGCAACCGCAAATCTCAACCGATTTGAATGAATCCTTTTTTATACGAAAAATAAATAAATTCTTGAAAGACTGATTTACCGTTTATTAAGATAGCTGCTTAGTTCCTGAGATACAGTATAGATAGAAAAAATGTCACATCGCTTTTTCGGTACTACGAATTTTAGTACTACGAATTAGGTCTACCCCAGACCCAACACCAGAGCGTGCACCCGGTCGATGGTTATCCTTCCGCACTGGAGAGCTGGGGCGAAGATGCCTGGGATACATTGAACCAGTCGGCAGCTGCGGCCAGATTTGCGGCGAAAACATTTATGTATGATCTGATGCACGCGCTTTACGCAGATGTGATCGAGACTGGCATCGGGCGTATGCGTTATGCCATCTATATGTTGGGCTACATCGTGACAGCGCAGACAAATCTGCATGTACCGGAGATTTCCGCTTATAAGACCACCATAGTTAGAAGACCATGGTCTTTAAATAGGTTTTTGTTTCCGGTTCTAAGACCATGGTCTTCAAATAGGTGGTCAGAAAACTTGTTTCATAGACACCCATTTTCCAGTTAAAAGACCATGGTCTTAGTTTAATTGACCGATTTTAGCACACGATTAACTGTTTTTAAAGTTATCAAAAGCTGTCCAGCGTGAGAAAACAAAGGCAGAAGTACATAATATGGATAAAACATGATTCTGATTTTTGTTTTGAACGCAATACAGTACCTGCTATGCTTCTTCATTCTTTTTGTAATTTCGAGTAAAGTTTTACAAGTCAAGCGTATGCTGGTCAGGCATGTCTGGAACAGCAATCTAGGTGAAAAACAAATTCAACTATTGGCCAAAAATCCTTTTTTGCAGTGAAATAACATTTTCCAGCTAGAAGACCATGGTCTTCAAAAGGGCCCCAAAAAGTGACCCTAAATTTGGGCATTTTCCAGTTATAAGACCAGGTCTTATAAGTGGAAAACTCCGGTACCTGCGGCACACCACCTTGTACGCTTCCTTACCGAACACCTCCACAAAGTTTTGCCGAATTATCGGAAACTCCGTTTGATTGAGTGGTATTGTGGCACGTGGAAGCCATTCTGCCGCTTCAAACGGGCATCTGTGCGTCTGCTGCCATTGTGCTTAGACCCCACCGCCTGGCAGCACTCAAACATTACAATAACAGTTCTTCGTCAAAATTAACACGCATGAGTCATGATTGTGCAACGGAACGCAAACTTACCACCCACATAAAGAACAACGCCACCTGGTGGTAAAGAACCAAAACTCTGTTACCAACAATAATTATATTCTGTCATCTACTCCTTTTTTGTCATGGTTGCAATTTGTTGCGCTACTGATCGGTCGAGTCATGAGTGCTAGTCTAGAATTAAGTGGCTTCTTGGAAGAATTAGAAGGAAATGCTCTTGAAAATTTTGCTAAAACTGTGCAACCGTCAGAGAAGCAAAACGATCCTCAGCCAAATGTAGTAGAAAAAAGAGACAAACAAAATGAACATTTCATGCGCTCGCTTGTGATTGCCACCATGGGAGAGGAAGAATTCCATGCCCTACTGACTCTTTTGAATGGTGCTTGAGTTTGTTTCTTTGCGTTTATGGGCGTATAACCCCCTCCCAAAATTTTGGCTCAGACCCCCGGCCGGCGCCAGATGAATAGTCCTGTGATTATTACTACAGCGTCTAATACAGTCAGGCACTTAACGCCGCCGTTTATGGTACCGACACCATACATGGTACCCCACGTTCGGCGACTGTGGTGGTACCATATTTGGTGTATGGTACCGGCACCATATATGGTACCCCTACCCATGGGTGCCGGTACCATAAAGTTAAGTGCCTGACTGTAATATCTAATTTTAGAATCGTATTGTGATGCTACGACTGCATGAGCTGGGCGAGCGCTTGGTTTAAACCGGACTGCTGGTGTTTGGCTCCAAATAATCACCTGACTATTCATGTGTCGCCATACACGGGCTCATAGTAGACATTCTCCCCATCCTTGTCCAACGCAGCACCGAACCGATTCATTTCAATATTATGATCCAACTGATCGATGGATGGAGGCGGTTTTGAAAATTTTCTACAGTAGCAAAGGGTGTGATGTAAACCTGACTTCTCTGTTCCCAACTGAAAGTCCATCGTTTTCGAATGATTCGAAGAACCGCCAATACGCAGTGACCTGTGATTGCAAGAAAAGCGAGAACAATGGGTGCAGCAATCGAACCATTAAAATGTGTAATCAATTTAGCCTTTTACAGTCTATTTTACCTTATTCGACGTTTTCGCGGCTTCAATCGGGATCACGATCCCTTTGCAGTATTTGCTCTAACTGTTCGAATTGTGTGGAAAACTGAGACATCATCACCTGATCGGTGGCTGCATTCACAGCGGACTGACGGACCATCTCTAAGGTGTTCCGAGCAGGTGACAGTTCCATGCAGGGGTCGGCCGAGTTGTAGGGTGAAGACGATCGAGCGACGGAGGCAGGGATGTCATGACAGAAGCAACCCAGAGCTGGGCGCAGGGGAGGAAGGGCTCTCTTTCCGCGCCGACGCTTGGCCTGCTTCTTGGTGGAGGCAGAACGCTCCGGCAGCTGTACGTTTGCGTTTTGGCATGGTAAAATCTTTATTTGTTCTGGTGGAGGCACGCAATATTTTGCTCTCTAAGGGAAGCAAGGGTACAGGAGGATGAAACGTTTTTACGTTACTAAGGTTTTTACAATGTCTGTCGCTATCTTCCAGTTTATTCGATCTCCTAATTCTGACCGTTGAAGGTGCAGTTTGTAGGACTTCATATGAACCAAACCAAGTAATGGCCACTTTGGGGTTTTTCCCTTTTCCTGTATATGTATATTGGACGCCATATTTTCAAAAGATCACCTTCCTTAAAGGGATGGGCGGCCGTTGCAAAGCGTATTTAATCGATTTTTATTGAGAGGTTTCGGTCTGTTCACTCGCATTTCTAATCTAGGGTTGGCCTTTGCTGGGGCACCCTCGAAACTGCCCTGCTACTGTACAAGCACAGCTGTATTTAACTTGACCTCTCTATCCACCCTCTTTTTCCCCAATCAGTAGGAAACAAATTGCTTAAAGTTAGATAACCGATAAGATCAAAAATGTATCCGTTTTCAAAGCCAAGTTATGCTATGGATTCACCATTCTTTTTCCTGCTGCTCAATGAAAGACCCCGAGTAGTCCCAAAAGGAAAAGAGTATTTTGTTTGTACCCTGATACTAACCAAAAGGTTCGACCAACGACCAGAAGAAAACTGAGACAAAGCATGAATTTGGCTCAAAATATACGGTTGTAGACTTATTCTGAACTGCCTAAAAAACCGTTCAGTGATATTTGCTTACAAAAATCGCGGACAGATGTCCTTCGAATAGCTTCTCAAATCCAACCGAGCGATGTCGACAGGTCCGTCCTGTTGGCCGTCAAACTGATGAGTACCCGCGAAACGGAGAAAGATAGAACCCTGCATAAGCAAGGGCGTCAAATACATGGCGGCGGCCTACCTTGTGCACTGCAGAAAACCGGTTATGAGTGTTCTACGACCCTAACCAAGCAAACTCCTCCCACCGGCGGGCGGCAGCTCCCTTCGCGAACAAAGAACCCTATCAAAGCGCCCTCTGTATGATTTAATGGAATCGTCTGGTACATAAATTATTGGACATATGGTCTGCGAAAAAACGTATTATCCAGAAATTCACTTTGCTTGTATCGGATCGCAATCACAGCACCGTACAGCACCACACTGTGCACTGGTAAAGTGTCTTGAGTGTGCATGTGCATGACATTCCCAAACAAACAATATCAAAGTGTTTATACGATTTCTTAAAAACGAACTCGACCGTTGATTATTAACGTACTCTATCTATAACTTACCCAAAACCCCTAATTTTCAAACCAGAACTCACATTGGTAGGCTAGAAACTCCACCAGGAAAATTTGGTGCAGTACCAAAACTAAAAATTTGTGGATTTTTCAAGTTTGAAGCCATATTTCAACGGGTCAGCCAATGTGGCTTATACCAAACTGTAGCGAATTGATAGCGCTGCACTATTCTGATATAAAAAAACGGTGTAGGGGGTTCCAGACGAGCTAGGGGGCTCCAAAGGGGGTCGAAAATTTTTTTTCATTGAAAATGGAATTCGACCATTGATTCTGAAAGTACTCTAAAAGTTACCCTAAACCCCCAATTTTTAAGTCCCAACACTAATTAGTGTGCTAGAAACTCCAGCAGGAAAATCTGGTGCAGTACCAAAACTAAAAATTTGAGGATTTTTCAAATTTGAACCATATTTCACCACTTTCTTCCACGGGTCAGCCAATGTGGCTTATACCACACTGTAGGGAATTGATAGCGCTACAATATTCTGAAATAAAAAACGGTATAGGGGGGGTTCCAGACGAGCTAGGGGGCTCCAAAGGGGGTCGAAAAAAGTTTTTTTCATTGAAAATGAATTTCGACCGCTGATCCTGAAAGTACTCTAAAATTTACCCTAAACCCCCAATTTTTAAGTCCCAACACTGATTAGTGCGCTAGAAATTCGATTTTGAAATTTTGGTCCCATACAGTACCGCTCACCTATAGAGTCGCATACGGCATACGTGCGGCATACCTGCGCATACGCGCGCCATGTCAAGCGGTAGGCAATTATACGCGTATGTATTAAACTCCGCCGCTAAACTGGGTCATATGCATACGTATGGCGCCTGGCACGCATGCATGTGCGGCATATGCGTATGTCAGGAGTATGCGTACCAATCTATTCCCCTAATACATATTTGTGTATTGCTTAGGGAACAATGCTATTTGAACACGGACTTTTTTACAGAAGTGTTACAACCAAATACAAGCGCTTATACGAATACCGAGAAATTACAGAATTTTCAAGAATTAAGAGTCCATCGGTTTGCTCCGTTCTTCTTTTTTCTTGTGACGGTCGTAGCGTGCTCATAAAGCGTTGTCGACTTTACACTGAATCTGTTTCCACAGTTGCGCCGCCGTCTGCGATTTGAGCTCATCTGGCTGCGGCGGCAACGTGAGGAAAACAAACTTCTGCGCGCTCTTGACCCGTTTTGGGTCAAGCACTCGGTAGCTACCGGCACCCTCAATCGTAGCACCCACCATCTCTTCCTTTGTGAACAGTTTGTCGAGCACCTCAAGCAGAAATCTGGGTCGCTCAGCTGTGGTGAATTTCCGTTGCAAAAACTCTTGATCGGACTTCGGAAGTCTGTCGTAAATCAGCGTCAGGGGAACAGAAGCCAGCTCTGGGAAAACCTCCTCTAAACGAGTACAGTCCATAAGGCTCTGGCGGCTGGCCGACGGGGTGGACATTAAATCAGCACTGTTGCTCGTCACGGTCGGTGGAAAATTGGGCGTGATAGGGGTAGCAGGCGGCAAGTGAACTGGTCCGCCCAGCTGTTGCAGCGCACCGGTATGGCAGCGGCACGGGTCCATTCTTGAAGCTCGGACCTCTTGCAGAAGGAGGTAGAGCAGCATATTCTGATCTCCTCTAATGAAAGCCTCGTAGTCTTGATTATATTGAACCTATAAATAGAACATTATAAACAAGAACAGTTTTAGAGAAACATTGACCTGCCGGCCGGCCGGCCAGCTATCGCTAATTAGCCATCAATAAAAGTGCGCTTCTAGAGAGACATTGACCTGCCGGCCGGCCGGCCGGCCAGCTATCGCTAATTACACGTCAATAAAAATTTTTAAGCCGAATTAACAAGAGCTAATTTAAGAATTAACTTATGGGTGGCCTGGGCTTTTTATTATGGTAACCAGGGTTTTCTTTGCTCCCCAGCCATCAATTTTGTTGCTCCTCAGCTGCCGACACTCTATAAGCTATAGCTTTCATTACAATCACCTGCTCCTCAGCTTCCAAAAAAACCTGCTAGGGCGAAGCACCCAGAGTCAGATGCTTGGACAATTTATGTTTTTGTTGCTTCAGTTTTTTCTACAATCATACAGGCTAACAAATCACTGCGAATAGTTCTAACAAGCTTTTAGTGAAGATTTTTGTCGAATTACCGCCAGATAGCTTTTCAAGCCAAACGGTGGAATCTTGTCAGCTTCCCCCAAATCCAATTCGACCTTGACAACAAAACTGACTACTTACACCTAGCATTGGATGATTTGGAGAGGCTCTGTAAGGCTTCCTAAAGTGCGAGAAGGTAATTCAGATTTTTGCCGCCGAAAAGCAGTAATAGTTGGGTGCCAGATTTAAAAAAATCCTTTGATCAAAATATAGCTTTATGCAAAAATTTCGGCAGCCAAGGCGATGAGATTTTTCTATTGTGGACTATGTTTACAACGGGGCAATCCTTTTCTCATTTCAGTGGACCACCTCCAGCGATGACGTTCAACCCTCAACAACTGGAGGACATGGCGGCAGTGGTCTCCAAAGCAGTGGAAAAGGTGTCTCACACCCAGCCTCATATGCGCTCACTGTCGCCTCAATTCCGCTCCTCACGCGGATGGCGCGGCAACAGCAACAACAACAACTATAGCAAATCTTACAACCGCCGAGGCAGTCGTGGTGACTGGAGCGCTGGACCTAACCGGCTCTCGGATTCGAGACCTGGTCCGGGTGACCAATGGCAGGGTCGCATCGAGCCACAACAGCAGCCTTCGAGCTCGTTCCACCGAGCCAGGCAACGGCCGCCTTCTGGAAGGGAATGTACGCCGCGTTATTATGGTGCTGCTGGTAGTGTTTCCGATCAAATTAAAATTAAGTAACAAAATTAAATTGTTTGGCCAAAATCACCAAGTAAATAGTTATTTAATAACAAATTAAATTTCTCGTGATGACTGTCAAACAAATTAAAATTATATTAAATAATTCGTAAAATGGGCCTAGAAATTTGATATAAATTTGATATGAATTTGACATAAATTTGCTTGGTTTGGCAGCACTAACTAACTAGCTTGTTCACTAACTAGAGTCTGGCTACAAAACAACAAGTTCAGTCGAAAGATCACCTTCTTCGTGCATATGGCAAAGATATCAACTCATTAAATGCTAATTTGTAGACTATTTGTCGCCATCTGAAGAAAGGTCAACTCATTTTGATCTGAGAGATACACAGATTTACATCTACGATTCGGCCCCGTACAGCTTATTGTGAAGCGTACTAACTGCTCGCCTAATCTAAACGCTTCAGTCCGGCATAGCAGTCTTCTTTAGAGAGCCTTTGCGCAAACCAATGGGTGCCATTTCTAGCGAAACGGTGCACTCTGGCAAGTAATAAGAAAGACAACTTGTTTCCAACGTTTATTCAATTAATCTAACAAGTGTTGCCCCCTCTACATTGGTTACACCAGCTGCTGCACAGACATCAAAAGGTCCTCCGGGAGCACTTCTTGGCAAAGGTTGACCAATTCTTGCTAGTCCCCAACCCGGTTGTTCCCAGATACTTTCAGCAGCCGGGCGGCGTCTTTTTGCCGTGGACTCTGCAGATCCCAGCGGTAGTCCCACGCCACACGGGCGGGGGCGACGGGAAAAGACGGCCTTTCTGTCACAGAGCAGTCTCGAAGAGAGAAGGCCATGAAAATGGTGAATTTGCTGATTTTCGTATCTGTCTGCAACAAAACAATGTGTGAATCGAAGCAATCTTGGATTCTGCTGGTATTCTCTGACGAAATCCATGCTGTTGTGCTGTATTACAGTATTAAAGTTAATGTGGTAATAGACCTGAAATTAATAACTATAAGCCAATTAATAAGTAATTGCATACACAATCCATCGAAGCGGTATACTTGTGGTACATATGGTTCACTTAGGAAACGTTATAACGCAACAATATTTATGCAGGTGTTATAAGAGACAACAACATAGTACATTGTACATCAATTGTTTCATAGAAATATTGTATAGCAGGAACTTAATGGACGCGCGTTACAGTGAATGCATTACGCAAGTAGCATCAGGGGAGTGAAGTTTCGAACAGTTTATGTTTGTGCGTATTTTTTAAAAGCTAAGTAATGATATAATGAATTTTCCATGTGGAATAGCAAATAGGTTATAGCATGCGTACTCGTTTTTCGACTTTTTAGTGAATATCTGAATAGTAGACACTTTGTTACAGACTTTGTCGATTGCAGACGAAGGGAGCTTAGCAGTGGGCTAGAAAGGTCAAGATGAAAGCCAATGGAATTGAGGGGCAGAGATAGAGCTTGCTGGGGTACAACTGATGTTGAAAAACGGATCAGGGAGACGTCGACCAGGCACGGTGGGGCCAAACAAAATAATTCTGGTGTGATCTTTCGCTGCGCAGCATTAGATAGGTGGACGCAAACCGGTTTTGCATTTCAAGTTACCAATGGGTCAAGCAGTGTGTGCCGACAGACTGGTGCAAACTGTATAGTGCAATGATTCATTCAGCAGGAGTGGGGTAGAGAGTTTAGGAGGAGTGGAGTGCAGACCAAATACAATGTATTTGGTTGTGCTTGGAGAGAGAGAAAGTTTGAGTGGTACATGCCGACTCCACAGCTGTGGTGGAGAACAAAAAGAAAACCGGCATCAGCAGCACACCGTTTGTTTCACTCTAAAATGAATCTGATGCTATAAACAAAATGACTGCGGACTCGATAGGCTGCGATTTTTGCAAAGATGAAGAACGCCTAAGGAACTAAATCGTAGCAGTAATTACTATTCGTCAAAGTATGCCAAGAGAGGCTGTTTTACTTTTTCGGGATAGCTACATATTACCAGCGCGCAAGAAGGCGATCGGTTTCGTGGGTTGGGGAAAGAGGTATTCACGTAATGCCAGTTTTTAGTCCAGTCGCCGGGCGGCGAGCCTCAGTATAACTTTTTCGGCAGACAGCGTTCTGATAACGACAGACATTGAGACGCTGAATAGCGCACACAAGATGTTTCACAAAAAGTTACTTGCAACCGATGAAATCTTGTGCAAATGTTATTTAGCATAGTTTTATTTATCATCATATATTCCAAATAGTGCACGTTTTTAGGAAGCCATGACAGACATTTACAAATTACAATGTTCATAAGATCGTTTGCCATGCAGCGGTTAACCACTTGAAAGCGAACGATCTGATCCCAAAAACAGGATTCGTGATTGGTCGGACGGAAACTGGACGATGTCATGTTCCGGGTTCATTGGATGGGTTGCAAGGCATACGAAGACACTTGGGAGCCCATCCCGACAGTTCAGCAGATCAAGATTTTGGGAGTGGTGTATGACACCATGAGCACCTTCTCATCGCACGCCGACCAACTGAGGACCAAGGAGAGAGAGCGCACCGATATTCTATGCGCCCTTTCCGGTACCACATGGGGACAGAGTAATGAAACCCTGATTCTCACCTACAAGACCATTGGCCGATCTGTTTTGAGCTACGCAGTACAGATCTGGTTTCCAAACCTCAGCAGAACAAAGGTTCACTGAGGAATTCACAAAAAAGGGCCGACATCAAAAGTTGAAAATTACCGACCTATTAGTCTGACTTCTGTTTCCTGTAAAATTATGGAATCCATGGTTAAGATAAAATGACAAATTTTTTGCGAGTTGAAAGTCTAATTTCTGAAAGTCAGCATGGTTTTCTCTCACAACGCTCCACCGTCTCTCAACTTGTTGAATGTGTAAATGACTGGACAAGGCATTTAGATGAAGGTGAATTTGTTCAGGTATTTTATATGGATATTGCGAAGGCTTTTGATTCCTGTATTCACAGAATAATGCTAGCTAAACTGCGGGCGTATGGTATTTGTAGGAACTTGCTAAACTGGATTAGAGGGTTTCTTAGTCTGAGACAACAATAAGTAATAATTGAACATATGTACTGTGTCATCCGTGGTAGATGTCACTTCTGGGGTCCCTCAGGGATCATGCATTGGTCCTCTACACTTTCTAATTTATATAAATGATTTGCCTCAAGTTATAGCTGAATTCAACGTTCAAATCAAAATGTTAGCTGATGATTGTAAGATATATCTAGGTTTGCCTAAAGACCAAACAGATTTGTCTCAGTTTTAAGATTTGGTCAAACTTAAACTTGCGTTGCACAAATATACCATACTTCCTTTAGGGAATACAAACGCAAAGCATGAATACGAAATTAATGGTTCACAAATTAACTCGGTCTCACAGATTATGGATTTAGGTGTTCTTGTGGGACTTGACCACCATAACAACTTATCCTTTTCTAAGCATTGTGTTAAAACCGCCAGCGATGGTCCAAACTAGCTCATTCGATTCATAAAGCTTGTTCATACTGTATGAAAAATAGTAGATTCACGAAACTCAACCAACATATGCCTTCAAGTTAAAAATCTGGAGGGCTGGCTGAGTCGGGTTCAAAAAGCGATGCCGAGACTGTTCGGTGAGGATATAGCACGCACGATAAAGCACGAGAAAGAGAATATGGCAGTTATACCATGTTACAATTAACTTATTTTAGATCGACTGCTCACAGACCAATTGGACTATGAAACAATTTTCTAATGGTTCTTTATATTTGTTATGACAATGTTGCACATTAAAGATCTCTCAGTGATTAGATATTTTATCTGCTTTATCTGTTCTGAGCCGCTTCTGAGTTAAACTGTGATGTGATCAATTGTAACTTGCTTTACTCGTATCGGGCTCATTCCTCAAAATCACAAGAGACTACTGAATTTCTACCAGCAAGAGTAGACGCCTACTAAAGGCAGATAGAATAACTATAAATATTGATGCAGAGAATATTTATCAACTGTGGACCGCTCATTCGTAGGCACTTCATCACCGCTTTTCCAAAGACTTTTTGGAGGGTAGATTGCCTGCTACCTTTTATACAGATCAGTTAGTGGTATCTCTGAAACAAAATAACATTTATTGCACTCACTCTCTCTATATACAGGGTGTGCCAAAAAAAACAACCCAGCAGATTTTTCGCTGTAGCAACCGCAAATCTCAACCGATTTGAATGAATCCTTTTTTAAATGAAAGATAAATAAATTCTTGAAAGATTGATTTACGGTTATTAATGTACTCTGCTTAGCTCCTGAGATATTGGCTGTCAAGTTCAAAACAGCGATTTTGTCAGTGAACAAGAGGGATTTTTAGATTATTCTGCACTTCGTAATAAAACGGATTCCTGCTACTGCTAAGGGCTCTTGGAGGCTGTACTGGTGACACAGAAACTCGGTTTACTTCAACACTAAAGTATCATTAGCCCTAGCAGTAGGAATCTGCTTTATTATGAAATGCAACGGAATCGTTCTTGTTCTTTGCCAAAATCTGTTTCAACTTAGAAGGCAAATATCTTAAGAACTAAGCTGTGAATCTCAATAAAAATTGCACCAATCTTTGAAGAATTTATCAATCTTTCATTCAAAAAAGGATTCATTTAAATCGGTTGCATGATTGCAAAAGTAAAAAATCTGCTGGGTTGTTCTTTATCACTCTTGTTCATTGCCAAAATCTCTGTTTTGATTTTGAGGACAAATATCTCAGGAACTAAGCAGGCTATCTTAATAAACGGTACACCAATCTTTCAAGAATTTATTTATCTTTCATTTAAAAAAGGGTTCATTCAAATCGGTTGAGATTTGCGGTTGCTACAGCAAAAACTCTGCTGGGTTGTATTTTTTTGGCACACCCTGTATATAGCAAACAGTCGACCGATGGGCGCTAGAGTAGGTGACATAAGGAAGCCAACAACTCCCTAGAGCAAACGCGCCTGGTGACAAATGATCGTTGTGATGTGAGCTGTAAGAATTACAGGCCCTTAAGATCTGACATACTATCGCGTGTGCTATCTAGCCTAGCACGTATTACATATAAATGCTACCGGGCTTATTTACAATGTACAACACTGATAAGTATGAAACAACTTCTACTATGCAATGCTTATACAGCGATATCAGGTAATTGCAACAACTGCTAGAAAAATATAAAAACACAGCTTAAATTTAATTAGTCTTGTGTCAGTAGAAGCAATCTCCAATTAGTGTGCAGACTATTGTATTACCGTATAGTGCTGTTTATAGTAACCCCCCTAGGTATAGTACCCGTGGTACTATAAATGGAGACAGATCTTTATTCTGAAATGAGCTGTTATAAATACAAAACGTGCGAAAAATACAGTATTTTTGGTGGTAAACCTTGTTAGTATGAAGAAAAACAGTAGATAATGCAATCATAGAGGTTCTGATACAATATATGCACATTACCGGAGATTTCCACTTAGTGTCCCACCCCACTTAATAACCCACTGGGATATT